>PVKP010031027.1:0-27376 GCA_004027715.1 Plecturocebus donacophilus
CTTCCTCTTTCTTTCTCTCTTTTATTCTTTTTATTAAAAAAAAAAAAAAGAGTGGTTGTTCTAGAGATGAATAGGAGGGAGGCTTACTTTACACAGTGCATACTTTTCATAATTCTTGAAACTTTTCCTATGTGTATGTGTTGTTTATTAAAAATAAATCTAAAATTAAAAATGTAAAATTGGAATAATTAATGTCAGTGAGACACTCAAATTGTTGATAGAACAATCTTGTGCAAATAGATCTTTTTCTTAACAAGTCATACAAATTTTCAATGAAAGAGGTTTCATTAATGTGTGGATACACTGAAAATTGATGTTACAATAAGCTTGGCTTTCTTCAATAATTGTGGAACAATAATCCTTTTATAAACAAAAGATTAATGGACAAGTGGATGATACCTGAGGATTCGGAAGTGAGTACACAATCTGAGCACTACGGTGAATGTATATGCAGTAATTACCCAGCAGACATCAAAAGAATGATAGGATCCCAAAAGTTGCTTCTAAGTATTAATGTAATGAAATAAAAATTTGAATTTTTTCCCAAAATAATCCAAACTTTGCTACTATATAGAGTTTTTTCTTCAAAGTTGCAAGTCTCCACTGAGAATCTATAAGGTAACATATTAGTCACAAAAAAGTGATCGGAAATAAATGAGAACATACCAGAAATCTCTTTATATAAAATTACAAGCATGCCAAAAGCCAGTATGACCCTTTTATTTAATGTATTTTAAATAAGAAACACCGTTTATACTAATCATTTGCCCTTTTGAGTCATAAAATGCAAGTTTTTAGATGTAATAGGTATGTTATCTAAAAAAGTTTTACCTGATTCAAATTCATACTCTTCATTAGTAGAAGGTAGAAAGCAGAGTACAATCTCTGTGTAATCCCCTGGAAATCAGAACTGTTATTAGCCATCCTTGGGTATCACTATTTGCTGTTCAATAGACTTGTCACTGATAAAGCATTTATCTGGTAATAAAAGCTTTTTATATATTATACGTGTCAGCTTTGTGTGGTTAGTCATATCTGCAATTAAGTCTCTTTTACAATAAGCTTTGTAGAAAGATGTGTGAGTACTGTTAACAAAATCAGAACAGGTTGATGTTCTGTGTCATTTTGTAGGCTACTTTGGCTCCAGGAAGAGAAGGGTGCCAGGTTAACACAAAATTGAATAAACATGTTCTTTAATTTCTAAGATATTTACAAGTAAATAACTAGTTTTATATTCACCAGTTCTGCATCCATGGAAATATGAGCTCTTCACTTTGAAAATTCACTCATAATGATGAGGCTACATTCAGTTTTCTCACTTCCTGATGAAGCAGGTGGATCATTGATATGTCTGACTGCACTGAATACTATGTCCATTTACAGCAGAAATGTTCTCAACATAAAAATAATCTACTTGGCCTGAAATGAGGCTCTGTCATCCTTACTATTATTAGCACCTTGTTGTAACCAAACAACCCACATACCTTTGAATCTTTTATTGCATTCTATGAATTAGTAAATGAGGACTCTCATGGTTTACTTAATTAATGATACACATTTTACTTTCAGGAAGGATTTTATGGTCAGTCTGCTACTTTTTTTACTGATCCATGACCATTGTATATATTTATGGGGAACGTGATATTTCGATACATGAATATAATGTGTAATGATCAAATCAGGGTAATTGGGATATCCATCACCTTAAACATTTATCAGTTACTTGTGTTGAAAATATTCTAAATCTTCTCTTCTATTTTGAAATATAAATTATTGATAAAGTTACACTACTATGCTTTTGAACACTAGAGCCTTTCCTTTTAACAGTATTTTTGTACCCATTAACCAAACCCCTCTCAGCCTCTAGTAACCACCATTCTACCTCTATGAGATCAACTTTCTCCCAGAAAAGTTTTGTTCTTTTTGCTAAAAAAAAAGTATGTACATGTGATATTTGTCTTTCTGTGCCTGACTAATTACAAGTAATATAAGGTACCCAGGCTCATCCATGTTGTTGCAAATGACAGAATTTCATTCTTTTGTGTGGCTCAATAGTAATCTATTGTATATATATACCACATGTTCTTTATCCATTCATCCACTGATAGACACTTAGGTCAATTCTACATTTTGGCTATTGTGAATACTGATATGATAATCAAGGGAATGCAGATATCTCTTCAATATATTAATTTCCTTTCTTTTGGATATATATCCAGTAGTAGGATTGCTGGATCATATGGTAGCTCTAGTTTTAGTTTTTTGAGGAACCACCATATGATTTTCCATAATGGCTGTACTAATTTACATTCCTACCAACATTGTACAAACATTCCTCCTTCTCCACATCCTTGCCAGCATCTATTTTTTGTTTTTAAAATAATAGCCACTTTAACTAGAGTGAGAAATCTCACTGTGGTTTTCATTTCCCTGATGATTAATAATGTCTTAAGCATTTTTTCATATACCAGTTGCCCATTTCTCTGTCCCCTTTTGTGAACTATTTAGATCAATTGCCCATTTTTTAATCTATTTGATTTTTTCTGCTGTTGGGTTGTTTGCCTTCCTTATATATTCGGTTTATTAATCCCTTGTTGGAAGACTAGTTTTCAAATATTTTCTTCCATTTGTAGATTGCCTCTTCACTGTCTGATTGTTTCCTTTGCTGTGCAGAATTCCCCAATACGATGCTGTTTTTCTACTTTTGCTTTTGTAACCTGTGTTTTCAAGGTCTTACCCCAAAAATCATTGCCCAGACCAACGTCTTAAGTGATTCTCCTATGTTTTCTTGTAATAATAGTTTCATAGTTCTGGATCTGACATTTAGGTCTTCAACTATTTTAATTTGATTTTGGTGTATGGTGAGGTCTAGTACGGGGTCTAGTTTTGTTCTGCACAAGGATATCCAGTTTTCCCAGCACAATTTATTGAAGAAACTATTCTTTTCCCAGTGTATGTTACTGGTGTTTTTGCTAAAAATGAATTGGCTGTAAACACATGGATTTCTTTCTGGGCTCTCTATTTTATTCTATTGGTCTGTGTGTCTGTTTTTATGCCAGTGCCACATTGTTTTGGTTACTATATCTTTGCCATATATTTTGAAGTCAGGTAGTCTGAGGCTTCCAGCCTTGTTCATTTTGCTCATGATTGTTTTAACTATTCACATCTTTCGTGGTTTCAAACACATTTTGAAATTGTTTTTTCTATTTTTGTGAAAATGTCATTGGTATTTGGATAGGGATTGCATTGAATCTGTAAATAGATCACTTTGAGTAGTATGGACATTTTAACAATATTAAATTATTTCAATCCATGAACCTGGGATATCTTTTCATTTTTGTTGTGTCTTCTTGATTTCTTTCATCCATATTTTATAGTTTTCAATGTAGAAATCTTTCACTTCTTTGGTTAAGTTTATTCTTAGTTCTTTTTTTTTTGTAGCTATTATAAATGGGATTGCTTTCTTGATTTCCTTTTCAGATTGTTCACTGTTGGCAAATAGAAATGCTACTACTTTTTGTATGTTGATTTTCTATTCTGCATCTTTACTGAATTCAAGTATCAGTTTCTAAGCATTTATTGATAGAAACTTTAGGTTCTTCTAAATATAAGATCATGTCATCTGCAAATAAAGATAATCTGACTTTTTCCTTTCCAATTTCAGTGCCCTTTCTTTCTCTGGCTAAGACTTCCAAAACTATGTTCAATAAAAGTGGTAAAAGTCTTTGTCTTGTTCCATATCTTAGGGGAAAGGCTTTAAAATTTTCCCCATCAGTATGATGTTAACTGTGGATTTGTCATATATGGCCTCTATTATCTTGAGGTATGTTTCTTATATAGTCAGTGTGTTGAGAGTTTTTTATCAGGAAGGGATATTGAATATTTAAAATGCTTATTTTTGGTTCTATTGAGATGATCATATGATTTTTGTCCTTTATTCTGTTAATTCTGTGGTTCCCTATGCTTTGGGGGCAACCTCATTGATGTGCTCAACCACCTGTTTCTCAGGGTGTAGGATGTTGCATGGGCTCAGATGCCAAGGACATAGATGTACTACTGGGTCCAGGCAGTGCCATGATGCTGCAATCCTCTGGGTGGATGTGGAGGGATCTTGGTGGGGTCCTAAGGATGTGGCGTTATAGGGACTATTGGGCCCCAGGGCAGGATAAAAGTCCAGTGTTGGCTGCTCTTTCAAAATGGCACCATCTTGCAGCAGCTTAGGGGCCAGAGGTGGTACTCCTCATACATACTCTCTCTGGAGCAATGTGCAGTCACATGGACTCCAGGCAGCTCTCTATACTAGATTCAGGAATTGAGAGGATGAAGGGATTTCACAAAAAAATTTATTCATCTCTAATAATTGTTAACCATGTTGTGAGATATTTTTTAATAATACTTGAAATTTAGGTCAAGAAAACCTAAGGGATCTATGTCACTCATTAACAAATGGTTAGCATAAAAATAAAATAAGCTTCCTCTGGACTATAACAAAAAAATACACCATTTTTTCCCATCAGAGTGGTTTCAAAACATTAAAGAAACACATTGATAAAGATTCCCTTTGACATAACACAAAGATTGAGATAGGAATAACAGAATTATAAAAAAGATGTCCTTCTAAAGTTGAAAGTATAAAAGATCCACAATTAGAGAGCTATATTAGTCATATATCTAGACCACATGTCTGAGACAAGAAATCCTATGAAAAAACTGCTGGAACTAATTTAATATCTATAGGTGGACCTGTTAACCTCAACTATCATGTATGAAACTAAATCCTTTGAGCTCAAGCTGCCTTCGAAGCCCTGCACAGATGTACATTAGTGGTAAAGGAATTGCTTTTTCCTACCCACTCCTATGTAATGTGACAATTTCCAGACATCTTTATACAAAGAAGGCTTGTTTAAGGAGGAATAAGATATGTACAAAGAAGGGCCAACATTTTTTTCTCAACTCACTAGCCATCTTCTCTGTTGTTCTGTCATCCTTGACTGAATAGGTGTCATCTATTTTCTACCAGGCATTATATAATATGATTAAAATAATATAAAGAGAATGTTAAAAATGTTCTTCTCTTCTCTGTACTGCAGAAACAATGTACATTCACTCAGAGTAGGTAATAGCATACTTAGAGATGCTAAGCATATATACCCCCACATAGAAAACAATAATTCAAAGTATTTGATCAGCCCCCTCCCCTGCAATGCATGGGGAAGTAGTTACAGGTAAGTAGAGTAAGTGAATCTACGTGGTCCAGACTTAGAGTCATGGAAACATTAGAATGTGAGATGGCTTAGAAAATGAGAACATTAAGAGAGGTAGGAAAAGGTGCCTTACCTCAAAGCAATAGCTTGAAAGATTGCATATGGGCAAGAGTAACCAAGGTATATTCAGAGAACAATGATGAGGCCAGTGATTGTCTTGGATTGGTTAGCGGGGCTAAGTATTAATTTGGAAGAGCAACCAGTACAAAACATAGAGTCTAGATTTATTTCTTACTGACATTAAACACCCCATTGGAAGATCATGAGCAAAAGAAAATAAATTATGCATAAGTACAAAGCTTAGCTACATAGAAATTCCCTGAAATTGTAAATTTGTTATAAAAGCACTTCACTTAACCAAAGGTCATATCTTCATCTAGACATGGTTGAGAAAACCAGAAGCAAGCAAAAAGCAGCCTTGAGTATTCACGGGGAAAAAAAATCACAAAACCACACACTAAGATCATCCAATTAACCATTAGAAAACTCTCAGACTTTCACTTAAAGTCTATTCACTCTTATTTTAGAGAAAATCCAATTTCTTTCTTCACTGCAGATTAGAAGCAAGAAATTAAAAGGGATAGCTTCTAGACTCGGGCATCTGACAGTTGTAATATGTGATAGCTGACAGAATGACAATGAAAAAGGAGGCAGAAAAAGTATTCAAAGCAGCCTTAAATTGAGAGATGTGGGTAATTATTTACCTGAAATTGAGATCAATTATCTCAGTAAAAAAAATCTTCATTACATTATTATAATACCTCGTTTTCACTCTCTAATAAGTTTGTTCCTGTAACAGCAATTCATATTGTGCAACACTACCCAAAGGAGTATAGCTTAACAACATGCCAAAAGGTCAACCTTTCTCTGATTTTCTGACCAATTTCAAATATTACATCCTTTTTTGTATAATAGTTTCCGATTATAACGTGGTTTTACTTACACTAGATATGTCTAATATTTGCTTCAAGAGAGCTCAATGAAGGCTACTGTACAACTACAATGTCTTCCTTGTAATTCTATAATCACATATTTGCAGAAAAATAAAAAAGTTCTAAATAAAAATGTTTAAAGGCATATGTAGTCTAAGAAAACATCTTTTTTTTCCTTTCTCTTTTTAACGAGGCAGATTTTTTGCCATCACAATTCTCTTCTCATTGATTTCAAATAGCATACAAACTGGTCTAAGTGAACATATAGAAATGGAAATTGCTTCAATGCTGAATATAATCCTGATATCGCAGTCATACTTTGTTGCATTTCTGTATTAACCATTAACCCACAAAAAACTGACAACCTTCTCAGGTCTAGTATAGAATCTTGCACTGGTACCTTAGGCTGCCAGATCCATGTCCAAATGTGGCTGGAGAAACATGAGGATGGTGTCATGGTGTGAGAATCCTGGGTTTCTCTCTGGGGCAATGATGTGATGTCTAAAATTAATGAGAAATAACATAACCAATGTATTTTGAGTACTTATTATACCCAGACACTGTTCTAAGCTCGTTCCCCAAATTAACCTGTTTAGTTTTTTTAAAAGCCCTATTAGGCAGGACTATTATCAGTCCTACTCAAAATATGAGGCAACCGTGGCTGAAAGGTTATGTAACTTGGCCACATTACAAAGTTAGAAAGCAGAGCCTAAATTCAAAAGTATGTCCATCACATGAGAGCAATTTAGTACCTCAACTGGGATTTCCCCATCTATTTATTAACTATAGTACCTGTCAATGAAATACTAAGATTTGCTTTAAGACTGTAGAGCTGACATCATGCTGTAGCACGCGCATTTCCCTAACCAGCACTCTCCACTACTCCAGTTTTATGAAAAGGATAAATGACGGTAATGTAGAATTCCAAATGAAGCACTAGCAATCTGCATTTCACTGTCTGATTTTCAGGGATATGCCAGAAATTAATTTCATGGCCCACTTTTCAGCATTAACAGAGGTCCTCAATATGACTATTTACTTTTGCGGGAAGGCATGCATAGGCACATAGCTGCTCTTCAGATTCAGTTTGTGGTCATTCCCACTGAATTACTCAAGATTCTTTTGGTTGCAAAGGATATAACCCAATCCAACTAACTAGGCTAACCTAAAATGTTAAGGGTTTATTGTTGGCCTCAGGTGAAGCTAGATCTAGGTGCTCAAAAATATAGCTTGTATGTTCTTCACCTCCCAGCTTGCTTTCCCCTATGCTGCCTTATTCTTAGGCTGACCTCAAGTGGTGTCAAAATGGCTACCAGCAAGTCTAGGCTTAGCCACCACATAAAACAAAAGAGAATTCTTTCTCAGTGGTTCCAGCAGAAAGTCCTAGAGTTATGTTCATGGCTGTGACTGGCCTGCTTTGGTCACAGGCCTACTCTTATCTAGTCTTAATAGTCAAGACATATATTATACTCAACTGTCATGTACCGATCACTGGCTTCAGAGTGTGGTTTAGTCCCAGTAGTATCATGGGCCTTAACTGAATCAACAGAGGAGGATCAATTTCCAAAGGAGTTGATTTTACCTCAATGTAAGGAAACAGATGCTGAGCAGGAATAAACCACAGATGACCATTATATCCATCTTGGCATGCCAGAAGAATAAGTTGTCATCTTGTCATGTGACTTTGAGGAGATTTGGGGAATCTCCATCACCATGACTTCCCTGTGGTGAACTAATGTGTGGTGAGTCAAGGTAAGAGTAAGTCAAAGAATACTAACAAGGTCTCACTGAATCATATCAGTGCAGATGGTATAGACACAACAATAGCAGCAGAAAATGTAAAGGCTATGGCAATCAGAGATGATGTGGCTGCTTGGGCAAAGACAACCTTTAACACAGAGAGTAGAGACATTACTGCCAAAGAACTTTGCCACACAACAATCCACAGACCAAATTCACATGGATAATGCTTATTGTGAAAGTAACTGCAAGTCACACATGCATCAGCCTTTGTAGTCTTGCAAATACACAGAAAGCACTATTGTCTGTCAGCAGTAGTATCTTTAAATGTAAAGAATGCTGCATGAAGATAAGATATGAAAGAGCTCCAGTATTCTCCACATACATTATTCTAATTTGATTCGATTTCTCATGCTGCATAGGTTTTCATTCATTGAAAGTTGCATCACCCAAATCAGACAGTTCCCTACTTATAAACACATTGTGTTAAGATACTTCATTTGTAAGTCATTGCTTTTAAAGTTGAAGCTCATTTTTACATTGCAAATTTATTATAAATTGTAACTGGATTCTAAGACTAACCCATGAGTATTAATCAAGTAATTTGAATGTGCTTAGTACAATGCCTAGCACATTGTAAACTCTTAATAGATTAAAGCTTTAATTAGTTATAAGCATGAACAAAATCATCAAAATAATTTTTTAAAATAAAAAAACAAATTAAGGTAATAACACTTAGAAAAATGACAGATAGTGACACTCAGTAAGGTAATATGAAAAATTAAGTCCTCAATTCCACTTAAAGAAGGTATTTAATATATTTCAGCTTAAAGATTGTTTATTGTTACTAAAGAAGAATTTACAAAATTATTATACTATCTTCTAGAATATAATATTACTTAAATTATTATGGTTTAATTTTGGGATTCTATGTAGTTACAAAACTGAAATTTGGGAGTATAACTATATCCATACAGATGGGAATAGTATTTAATAAATTGCTTTTTATTTACAGAAATTTTCAGAACTTCTTTTTCCACATATGTATATCTGGATGCAGTTCCACTTATAAATTGAGGACACAGTATACTGCTATTACCATAAAAATAACTGTAATGGGGACACAGCCATAATCGAATTTACATCTTAATTATTTACAGTCTTCTCTTTGCAGCCTGAATATTCTATGCTTCAGAGTTGTTTTGCAGACAAAATATCATCCAGGATTAGTACTGCAAACACTCTTTTGACACAGGTGACAAGTTCTTTTTGGTAATTTACATAACTTTTCAGTAAAATAAACTTTATTTACGAATTAGTCCTGCAGATCTATTATAGAATAATCTAATGCTAATTTCAATGTGTTTTCAATTATATAAATGCTAAAAATATCTCATCTCTATCACTTATCTGACCACTTTTGTTTTAGTGACAACTTTAGGGGAGACTTAATTTTAAAAATTTAAAATTATTTCAAAAGATCATGAGTATCTAGCATTACTAAGACCACCCGATTAGGGTTGGGCTGCTACTTTCCAAGTATCTGCCATACAACTTGTCAAAAGAGATGGTGTAGATACATCAGGACTGAACTTTGCTTCATTCTTCTACTCAGTCAACAAGTAGTTATTCAGTTCCTAATAAGTATCAGGCATTTTTTTAGTTCTGAGGAGGCAAGAGTAAATAATCTGTGTCCCAGTCCTCTCTGGAATTTACATACTTCATGACAAAGACACAATAAATTTTTCAGTATTTCTATTCTTCTGAGGGAGAAAAAAGCAGGGTGAGGATAAGGTTGGGAAAGGGGGCAGTCATCAGGGAAGTCCTCTCCTAAGAAGTGACACCTGAGAAGAGACTTTAATGGGAACACAAACTATGCAAAAATCAGAGAGACAATAGAAAAGTGCAAAGACCCCAGGTGGGACAAGCTCATTGTGTTCAAAAAACATCAAGACCATGGTGGCTACAACCAAGTGAGCAGACAAGAGAGGGAGTATGGTAGAAGATGAGGTCAGGGAGAGGGCCAGATCCTGTAGGGCCTTGCAGATCGTTTTAAGGAGGTTGGGTTTACTTTAGTTGTGATGAGAAGGCATAGGCTGGGAATGAGAGAGTGACATGATATGCACTTTGGAGAAGAGGCTCTAAAGAGGCAAGAAGCAGGGCATTTCAACAATTTGGGCAAGGGCTAATGTTATTGCAATTTTGTAATATTGACTCTTTACAACCTAATTTTCAAGATGAAAAATAAAAATTGTTTTTGTGCAAATGGTATGTCGGAAACACAAAAATCATCTGTTTAATCTTTGTGGGGTAGTACAAAGGCAGCTGGAATAAAATGTCTGTTTTATATTGACTGCAGGGAAACTGCTTACCTCAACTGCCAATTTACAGAGGATATCTGTGGATGTTAAATCAGAGAAGAGTGTGAAAGGTAAGAATATCTTGAAACACATCTACCACTTTGTCTCCCATCCCCTCCCGCTGTTGACAGCCTGACTTGGGTGCTGTTATAAATAAAAAATCAGGAGATCCACTGCAAGCACTGAACATCTTCCAAAGTAAAATGCTGCCATCTGGAGGCTTCCAGAGTACAAAAATTATGCCAAAATGTTTCTATATGCAAGGGATTTTATTGAGAAAAAAATTTTTTAAAGGTCATTGATTCAAAAGAAACAAGAATAAAATTGCCCAGTCTCACTCCCTTGCTTTGCCTGGCCCAATTTATGAAGTGGAACTTGTTTATGTTGGTTTTGAAAGCTTTTTATTTGTTAGATTGTAAATTTATTATACAAAATTTGCATAGTATGAAAGTTTGTATTCATTTCTTTTCCCTCTATAGCAACTAAGACTAGGTCTGGGGCCTCTTCAAAAGGTATATCTTCTCTATCTCTTCCATGATTACTGATCTATTCAGGTTTTCTATGTATTCCATTTTGATAATTTATATTTTTCTGGGAAAACATTCATAGAGTTGCAAATAATATTCCTCTATAAAATATTTAGTCTCTTATCTACTCACAGTTCCATATAACTTTTTATCTTTAATATTATATCCTTTTACATTTCTCTTTTATTGTAGGATTATGAGCAGGAGAATGACATATTAGGACTATGTCCCAGAGAGATAACACTGATGATAATGAATATAATGGACTGAAAGAGAACACTAGGAACACTGTTTAGAAGGCAACTATAACATCTCAGATTAGTGATGACTGACATCTGAACCATGGAAAAGATTTTGTAAACTAAAACTAGTAGGAATTTCTGACCACTAATGTGTTTATAAGACAAACAAAAAAAGGTTAGCATGATGCTACAGTTTCCTGCCTAGGATGATGGGGACATTCATAACCAAAGGGCAGAGAAAAAATAATTTTTTGAGGGGACATTTGACTTTGAGGTATTGGAAGGATAGCCATATGAAAAAGTCCCATCAGCTGGAGCTAGAAATAGAAGTCAAAGCTAGAAGTTGCAGATGAAGTTGTGAAATAGGCTGAAAAAAAATGTAGAGAGAGAAAAAAATGAGTGTATTAAGATGTCAATAACCGAAAACTTTTTGTAAAGCTTTACATTTTGGGGCAGGTGAACAAAATAGGGAGCATATTACAGAAGCCAAAGGAGAAGATAATTTTAAGAAGGAGAAGGTTTAGGAAAATCATAGCACAAAACAAATAATGCATTAAAATGATGATGAATTTGACTATACAACAGAAGAATAATTTTTGTATGAAACAAAGTAGCATAAATTCAAAAAATATTTCCAATACATCTGACAGTCATAGAACTAATTTCTTCAATATGCAAGCATTTTAAAGTCAATAAAACCATAAAGGAAAATTTGATAAACTTGGTTTTATCAAAAAATAAAACTTCTGCTCTATGAAACGCCCATTAAGAAGATAAAAGAACAATGTTCAGACTAGAGAAAACAGTTGCAAACCACATACCCAACAAGAAATTTTATCTAGAATATAAATAACTCTCAAATCCCAAAAGCAAAATAAACAAATGATCCAATTAGAAAATGGGCAAAAGATATGAAGAGACATTTTACCAAGAATGAAATAGGAGTGGCAAATAAGTACATGAAAACAAGTTCAGCAACATTAGCTGTTAGGAAAATGCAAATTAAAATGATATGTCATTACACATCTATGAGAATGACTAAAATAAAAAATGGTGATGATACCAAATACTGGCTAAGATAAGGAGAAACATTAACACTCATACATTACTGGTAGAATATAAAATAGTACAAACACTCTGGAAAATAACATAGCAGTTTCTCCTAAAAGTAAACACGCATTTGCCATATGATGCAGCTGTCACACTCTTGGGCATTCATCTGACGTGAAAATGTATATTCACACAAAAACCTGTTCATGAATGTTCACAGCAGTTTTATTTGCAGCTGCCAAGATTGAAAACAACCCAACATCCTTCAATGGGTGAATAGTTAAACTCTGGTACATTCAAACAATGGAATACAACTCAGCAATAAAAAGAATAAATTTATATAATAAACAACCTGGATGGATCTCAAGGCTATTATGCTTAGTGAAAATACTGACCTCAAATGGTTAAAATCTGTATGGTTACATTTATATACCATTCTCCAAGTGAAAAAACTATAGAGATAGATAAACGATCAGTGGATGCTAGGGGACAGGGATGGGATGGATGCTTATAAAAAGTAGCACGAGTCTCCAATGTCCATTATACCACTCTTTATGCCTTTGCATACCCATACCTTAGGTTCCACTTACAAGAAACACAGTATTTGGTTTTCTATTCCTGAATTACTTCACTTAGAATAATGGCCTCTAGCTACTTCCAAATTGCTGCAAAGGACACTATTTCATTCTTTTTTATGGTTAAGTAGTATTCCACGGTTATATATACCACATTTTCTTTATCCACTCATCAGTTGATGGGCACTTAGGCTGATTATTGCAATTATGAATTGTGCTGTGACAAACATACATGGGCATGTGTCTTTTTAATATACCTACTTCTTTTTCTGTGGGTAGACACCCAAAAAATGGGATTGATGGATCAAATGGTAGATCTACTTTTAGTTCTTTGAGAAATCTCCATACTGTTTACCGTAGAGATTGTGCTAATTTACATTCCCACCAGCAGCATATAAGTATTCCCTTTTCAACACATCCATGCCAATATCTGTTGTTTTTTCATTTTTTAATAATGGTCATTCTGGCTGGGGCAAGCTGGTATCTCATTGCGGTTTTAATTTGCATTTCCCTGGTGATATGTGATGTTGAGCATTTTTTTTTCATAGGTTTGTTGTTTATTTGCATGTTTTCTTTTGAGAAATGTCTATTCATGTCATTTGCTCACTTTTTGATGGGATTATTTATGTTTTTTCTTGCTGATTTGTTTGAATTCCTTATAGATTCTGGATATTAGCTCATTGTTGAAAGCATGGTTCCCAAATATTTTGTCCCATTCTGTGGAGTGTGTATTTACTCTGATGATTATTTCTTTTGTTGTGCAGAAGCTTTTTTATTTAATTAGGTCCCACTTATTTGTTTTTATTTGTATTGCATTTGCTTTTGGGATATTAGCCTTAATTTCTTTGCCTAGGCCAATATCCAGAAGAGTTTTTCCTAGATTTTCTTCTAAAATTTTTATGGTTCCAGGTCTTAAGATTCAGATCTTAATCTATTTTGAATGATTTTTGGTATGGGGAGAGAGAGATCCAGCTTCATTCTTCCAGTGTGGCTGTCCAGTTTTCCCAGACAATTTCCTGCACAGGGTGTCCTTTCCCCGACTTGTGTTTCTGCATGCTTTGTCAAAGATCTACTGGTTGTGAGTATTTGGCTTTCTTTCTAGGTTCTCGATTCTGTTCTATTGATCTACGTAACTACTTTTATACCAGTATCATGCTGTTTTGGTTACTATAGCCTTATAGTATGAAGTCAGGTAATGTGAGACTTCCAGATTTGTTCTTTTTGCTTAAGATTACTTTGGATATTCAGGCTTTTTTATGTTTCTATATGAATTTTAGGATTTTTTTCTAATTTTTTTAAAAATGATGTTGGTATTTTGATAAGAATTGCATTGAATCTGTAGATTGCCTTGGGCAGTATGATCATTTCCTTGATATTGATTCTTCCAATCCATAAGCACAGGATGTATTTCCATTTGTTTGTATTATCTACGATTTATTTCAGTGGCGTTTTGTACTTCTCCTTGTAGAGATCTTTCATCTCCTTGGTTAAGCATACTCCTAAGTATTTTAGTTTTTGTTGCTGTTGTAAAAGGGATTGAATTCTTGATTTGATTCTCAACTTGGTTGTTGATGGTATATAGCAGTACTACTAATTTGTGTACATTAATTTTGTAACTTGAGACTTTAATAAATTCATTTATCAACAGCCTTTTGGAGAAGTCTTTAGGATTTTCTAGGCATATGATCACATCATTGGCAAACAGAGATAGTTTGACTTCCTCTTTTCCAATTTGGATGCCCTTTATTTCTTTCTCTTGCCTAATTGCTCTGGCTAGGACTTCCAGCACTATGTTGAACACAACTGGTGAAAGTGGGCATCACTGTGTTGTTCCAGTTCTTAGGGGTGATGCTTTTACCTTTTCCCTATTCAGTATGATGTTGGCTATGAGTATGTCATAGACGGCTTTTATTATTTTGAGGTGTATTCTTTCTATGCCTAGTTTGTTGAGGATTTTTATCATAAAGGGATGCTGAATTTCATTGAATGTTTTTTTTCCATCTATTGAGATGATCATGTGGGTTTTCTTTTTAATTCTGTTTATGAGATGAATTACATTTATTGACTTACATATGTTGACCCATCCTTGCATCTGGGATGAAATCCATTTGATCATGGTGAATTATTATTATTACTGTTATTTTTTAGAAAAGTTCTCTTTCTGTCACTTAGGCTGGAGTACAGTGGTACAATCATGGCTCACTGCAGTCTTGACTTCTTGGGCTCAAGCAATCTTCCCACCTCAGCCTCCTGAGTAACTGGGATTATAGGTACACATCACCACACCCATCTAATTTATATATATATATATATATTTTTTATATTTTTATATTTTTATATTTATATATTTATATTTTTATTTATATATATTTAATATATATTTATATATTTATATATATTTATATATTTATTTTTATATAATATATATATTATATATTTAATATATATATATAATATATATATTATATTTATATATATATTTATATATATTTATATATTTATATATTTATATATTTATATTTTTATATTTATATATATATATATATATATTTTTTTTTTTTTTTTTTAGAAATAGTGTTTCACCATGTTGCTCAGGCCAGTTCTGAACTCCTGAGCTCAAGTAATCCTCCAGCCTTGGCCTCCCAAAGTACTGGGATAATTTGTGTGAACCACTGTACCTGGCTTGAATTATCTTTTTGATGTGCTGTTTGACTTGGCTTGCTAGTATTTGTTGAGAATTTTTGCATCTATGTTCATCGGGGATATTGGTCTGTTTTCCCTTTTTGTTGATTATATCCTTTCCTGGCTTTGGTATCAGGGTGATACTGTCTTGATAGAATGTGTTAGGAAAGATTCCCTCTTTCTCAATCTTTTGGAATAGTGCCAGTAGGATTGGTACCAATTCTTCTTTGGGCTGTGACTCCATCTAGCACTGGGCTTTTTTTGGTGTTGCAATTGTTTTATTACTGATTCAATCTCGCTGCTTGCTATTGGTCTGTTCACAATTTCTATTTCTTCCTGAATCAAGCTAGAAGGGTTATATGTTTCCAAGAATTTATCCACTTCCTCTAGATTTTTTAGTTTGTATGCATGGAGGTATTCATAGTAGTCACAAATCTTGTATTTCTTTTGATCTTTTGTATTTCTGTGGTGTCGTTGTAATGTCTCCATTTTCATTTTTAACAATGTTTGACACTTCTCTCAGTTAATCTAGCTAATGGTCTATTGATTTTGTTTGTCTTTTCAAATAAGTAACTTTTTCTTTCATTAATCTGTTATATTGCTTTTATGTTTAATTTCATTTAGTTTTGCTTTGATCTTTGTTATTTCTTATTTTCTACTAGCTTTGAGTTTGTTCTTGTTTCTCCAGGTCCCTGAGGTGTGTGTTAGGTTGTCAGTTTGTGACCTTGCAGATTTTTTGATGTAGGCATTTAGTACTATAAACTTTCCTCTTATATTGCTTTTGCTGTTTCCCAGAAGTTTTGATAACTTCTGTCACTATTATCATTCATTTCAAAGAATTTTTAAATTTTCTTCTTGATTTCATTGTTAACCCTAAAATCATTCCGAAGCAAATTAATTTCCATGTATTTATATAGTTCTAAGGGTTTCTTTTGGAGTTGGTTTCTAGTTTTATTCCACTGTGGTCTGAGAATATACTTGATATGATTTGGATCTTAAAAAATTTATTGAGTCATATTTTGAGGTTTATGATATGGTTTATCTTGCAGACTGTTTCATGTACTAATGAGAACATATATTTTGCAGTTCTTGGGTAGAATGTTCTGTAAATATCTATTAGGTTCATTTTTTCTAGAGTGCAGTTTAAGTGCAATGTTTCTTTATTGACTTTCTGCCTTGGTGATCTCTGTCTAGTGCTGTCAATGGAGTGTTGAAGTCCTCCACTATTATCGTGTTGCTGTCTATCTCTTTTCTGAGGTCCAGTAGTAATTGTTTTATTAATCTGGGAATGCCAGAGTTAAATGCATATTTAGGACTATAATATCTTCTTGTTGGATTTATAATTTTACTATTACATAGTGACCTTATTTGTCTTTTTTTATTGTTGTTGCTTTAAAGTCTGTTTTATCTGGTGTAAGAATAGTATATTCCTTCTCATTTTTGGTTTCCATTTGCATAGAATATATTTTTTTTAAACCCCTTTACCTTTAGTCAGTAAGAATCCTTATATGTTAGATGAGTCTCTTGAGGATGGCAGATATTTGGTTTGCGACTTTTAATCTGTTCTGCCAATTTGTATCTTTTAAGTGGAACATTGAAACCACCTACATTCAGTGTTTAATATTGAGACGTGAGGTACTGTTCCAGTCATCATGTTGTTACCTACTTTGTTTTTCATTGTTATTGTTTTATAGCCCTTATAAGTCTTTATGCTTTCAAGAGGTTCTATTCTGGTGCATACAGACTTTTTGTTTCAAGATTTAGAACTCCTGTCAGAATTTTTTTGTAGGGATAATCTGGTAGTGAAAAATTCCCTCAGAATTTTCTTGTCTGAAAAAGACTATTTCTTCCTCATTCATGAAACTTAGTTTTGCTGGATACAAAATTATTGGCTGACAGTTACTCTGTTTAAGGAGGCTAAAGATAGGATCCCACTGCCTTCTGGCTTGTAAGGTTTCTGCTCAGAAGTCTGCTATTAATATGACAGATTTTCCTTTAGAGGTTACCTGACACTTTTGTCTAAGTGCTCTTAGAATTCTTTTCTTCATGTTAAGTTTACATAGCCTGATGACTATATGTGCCTTGCTGAAATACTTTTTCCAGTGACTCTTTCAGGAGTTCTTTAAGCTTCTTACATTTGGATGACTAAATCTCTAGGAAGGCCAGGTAAGTTTTCCTCAATTATTCCCTCAAATAAGTTTCCAAAACATTTTGCTTTTTCTTCAACCTCAGGAACACCAATGAGTTTTAGGTTTGGCCATTTTACATTATCATATTTATTGAAGACTTTGTTCACTTCTTTTGATTTTTTTTCTTTATTTTTGTGTGATTGGGTGAGTTTAAAAGGCTTATCTTTGAGCTCTGACATTCTTTCTTCTACTTGTTCAGATCTATTGTTAAAACTTTCCACTGCATTTTATAATTCCCTAAAAGGCTTATCTTTGAGCTCTGAAATTCTTTCTTCTACTTCTTCAAATCTATTGTTAAAACTTTCCACTGCATCTAAAATGTGTCTTTCATTTCCATATGTTCGATCGGTTTTTCTTTAACATATCTACCTCTTTGGAAATTTTTTCATTCATATCCTGATTTAAAATTTTTTTTCATATTAGTTTTCACCTTTCTCTTATATCACCTTCAGTCATTTAATAAGTAACTTGTTGAATTATTTATCTGGTATTTCAAAGATTTCATCACGGTTTGGATCAGTTGCTAGAAAGCTACTATGATCTCTGTAGGTGGGGGACAGTTATAGAACCCTGTTTTGTCATATTACCAGAATTATTTTTTCTGATTCCTCCTCATTTGGATAGAGTATGTCTTCTAATTGTATTTCTTCTAATTATTTTAGAATTTTTTTCAACTGTGTTTATTTTTTAATTCCTTTTTCTTTTTTTTCTCCTTAAGGATATAACTTTAATGATTATAGTTTATTATAACCTAATTCAGCTCTGGGTGCTTTCAAGAGTGACTGCATGAGTTTCTTATTTATAGAGAGTCTTTATGATGGCCTTCTCAGATGTTGGTTGTAGTAACAATGTGCTCAGTGTGTGGGCAGATTGACTGTCCTCTGTGGGGTAGAATGGCAGAGATCTCCTGAAGCTTATCTCATTCCTCAGTGGTGGGCAGCTTTTTATTTATTATTTTTCCACCAGTAGTTTATTTACTTGGTTAAATAGTTCAGGATTCATGCCAGCAGCTGTGGCTAGAGCAGGTGGATAAATGCAATACCCAATGGTGGGGCGAGGTCCCAGTCTTGACAGAGATGGCTAAGGGAGCTCTCTGTGCATAGTGAGGTCTTTTCACAGGGAGGGAGGGAGCCACCTCAGCTCTTCTGCAAGCCAGCATAAAAGCAGTCTGTCTCCCAACCAAACTCCTGACCCAGTGTTCCAGTTATTTAGATCAGACAGCCACCTCTTTACATCTGTAGGAATGCTGATGGTCCATGCAGAGAGGGATTGTGACTCTATCCCTTGTGGAAGCCTGAAGAGCAGTCCTCTGTGGGGATGCAGTCACCCTTAAGTGCTCCAGAAAGTCTGTCTACAAGCACACCCACACCAAGCTCCCATGAGAAGTCCCAGCTGTGTCTGCACAAAAGAAGACATTTATGCAGCCAACAAACATGAAAAAATGCTCATCATCACTGGTCATTAGAGAAATGCAAATCAAAACCACATTGAGATACTATCTCATGCCAGTTAGAATGGTGATCATTAAAAAATCTGGAGACAACAGATGCTGGAGAAGATGTGGAGAAACAGGAATACTTTTACAGTGTTGATGAGAGTGTAAATTAGTTCAAACCTGTGGAAGACAGTGTGGTGATTCCTCAAAAATCTAGAAATAGAAATACCATTTGACCCAGCAATTCCATTACTGAAAGGATTATAAATCTTTCTATTATAAAGACACATGCACACATATGTTCATTGTGGCACTGTTTACAATAGCAAAGACTTGAAACCAACCCAAATGCCCATCAATGATAGACTGGATAAAGAAAATGTGGCACATATATACCATGGAATACTATGCAGTCATAAAACAGGAGGAGTTCATGTCCTTTCCAGGGACACGGATAAAGCTGGAAACCATCATTCTCAGCAAACTGACACAAGAACAGAAAACCAAACACCATATGTTCTCACTCATAAGTGGGTGCTGAACAATGAGAACACATGGATACAGGGAGGGGAATATCACACACTGGGGCCTGTTGGGGTAGGAGGGTGGGAGGGCTAGGGAAGGGATAGCAGAGAGTGGGGGGATTGGGAAGAGATAACGTTAGGAGAAATACCTAATGTAGATGACGGGGGGATGGATGCAGCAAACCACCATGGCATGTATATACCTATGTAACAATCCTGAATGATCTGCACATATACCCCAGAACTTAAAGTATAATAGAAAAAAGAAAGAAATTCCCTTCTCCAAAATCCTTCATTAGCACCAGGGCTGCCTTACTGTTGGGGTAGAGCTGCAGACTTTCCCCACTGAGCCTAGTACTGTACCTGTGCCTCTGCTAAAAGAATCTTTTCACAAGTAGAAAGTTCTGGGACTCAATTTCTGTCATCTGAATTCTTTTGTCCCATGTGGTATACTCCCCCTTCTCCTAGAAGTAGGAGTCCCTAAGGTCCAATTCTGCTGTCCCTTTGGGTCTAGCCACCCACACCCAGTGGGACCACAATACTCCACACTGATGCTGGGAAATGTCTGCAAACTCTGATAGGGCTGGCAGGGGAGTGATATAGACTCTGAGATTCCTTGGTTATAAATAGCCTTAGTGTTGGCTCTCAAATTCCAGCTATAATAGTAATGAACTGGTCACATGGGCAGACTTAGGACCTTCTGGTTATATACCCAGATAGATCTATCTTAGCTTGGTTTACCCCAAAACAGATGCAGATTTGGTTCTTTGAGAGGTAAGCCCAGAAGTGAGACAGGGAAGGAAGGAAAGCAAAGACAGTGTTGATGAGCAGGTTACCACTGGGGGTGAACTAGGCCTCAATCCTTCTGGAGATCCTCTCAGAAACTGTGGGAGATGCCTCAGAATTGTCCTACCGAGGGATAAGGAAGCTGGGATATATACAACATCTCTCATCCTCATTGGTTGAGGATTATTTCAGAGGTGTTAATGCAGTTCTGAGAGCACACCCAGGCCTAGAGAATATCCTCAGCAGAGACACTTGGGAATCCATTGATATGTACAGGGACCAAGTGCAGTAAATCTCCAGAGAAGGCTGAATGGATAGGGGCCAGGCAAGAACAAGCTATTCCTGTCATAGCCTCAGCACCCAGATCAAGCTCTGGAACATGTTACATGATCCATAAACAAGAGTCAAACAAAAAGGAAGATTAAGAGATGGATGAATAAAAGAAGGACTGAATGAGATTCTAGTAATTCTATTATCTGAGAGGACTGGTTTTTCTTTCTTGGGGTTGGTCTTAATTTTGGCCCAGGTTTTTAATTTTTACATCCTCCCTGTTTATATACTGGGACAGGTCCATCCTATTTATCCTGGCAAATATTCCTCTTCCTCTTCACCTCTGTGGTTGCTGCTTCATATTCCTCCTTCATCAGCAAAAGGTGTTTCCTTGTGCTCACCCACCGCAGAAAAAAAAGCACTTTCAGATTGACTTCATTCCTACTCATTTTTCAGTGAGAAAAACATTGCCAGATTTCTTGGAAATAAATATTGCATTACTTATTGATCCAGTTTTTTTTTTCTATGTAAGCTATTGCCTATAAATTAGCTGGCCTACTTTTTAGAAGTTGCATTAATTCTTTCGGGGCAATTGAGTACCCTTTAGTGCACAAACAGCAATAGAAGCTAAATTTACAACATGGAAGACTAGAACCATTAATCTCGATCAATGCATTCTAGGGACCACTTGCTTCTTTCCTCCTTTTTATATAGTTTTCATCTGGGTTATGAATAGGACATCTTGTCCTAATCAAAGAAGTATTATATATTTGGGACATTTAAATTCTTGATTAATAATACTAAAAATCTTTTAACCTTAAATGAATATTGCTGATGTGCATGTTCTTTTTGCTTTTCACCCAGAGCTCTTGGTTCACATAAGCTTGGCTTAATTTTATTACACAGCAGATACTCAGTGAGAACGAACTTTAGCCATGAAACAAATAATAACCCAAGTACTGAAGATGAGACCTGGTGGGGTGTGATGAGATCATGGGGGTGTATTCTAATGGTTTAGCACCATCCCCTCACGAGATCTGGTTGTTTGGAAATGTGTAGAACCTCCCACTTTGCCCTTTCTTCCTCCTGCTCTGGCCATGTGAAGACATGCTTTTCATCTTCTTTGCCTTCTACCCTCATAGTAAGTTTCCTGAGGCCTCCCCAGCCATGCAGAACTTTGAGTCAACTAAACCTCTTTTATTGATAAATTACCCAGTCTCAGGAAGTTCTTTATGCAATGTGAGAATCAACTAATATAACTATTAAATAAATGTGTTTCTCTTTAAGGGTCCTATGGTGGTTAATTTTATGTGTCAAATGGCTAGGCCATGGTATCCCAATTTTTGGTCAAACAGCAGTCTAGATGTCACTGGGAAGATAATTTTTAGATATGATTAATATTTAAAACTACAGATTTTTAGTAAAGCAAATCAGTGTTCAAAATGTGGTTTGGTCTTATTGAATCAGTCAAAGGCCTTAAGAGAAAGCCAAAGTTTCCCAAAAAAGAAAGCATTCTGCTGCCACATAGCCTTCAGATTTGAGACTGCAACATCATCTCTTTCCTGGGTCTCCAGCCCACTTGACTGCCCCTAAGATTTCAGATCTGTCAACCTCCAAACTGGTGTGAGCCATATTCTTAAAATAAATCTGTGTGCATGCATGTGTGTATTAATTCTTTTGGGGCAACTGTATACACATATTTTGCTTTATTGCATTTTGCAGATATTGTGTTTTTCCACAAACTGAAAATTTGTGGCACTCCTGCACTGAACAAGTCTATCAGTGCTATTTTTCCAACTGGACTGACTCAGATTTTGAAAAACATTCTGCTGTGGCTAAAATGCTGTCAAACAGCATTGCAGACTACAGAAAACTCTCTCATAAAAGAAAAAGTGAATTGATGCAGCAAACTTCCTATGGTCTTATTTTAAGAAATTACCACAGCTGTATCAACCTTCAGCAACTACTGCTTTGATCAATCAGCAGCCATCAACACTGAGGCAAGACCCTCTACCAGCAAAAAGATTACAATTTGCTGAAGCCTCAGATGATTGTTAGCATTTTTAGCAACAAAGTATTTTTAATTAAGGTATGTACACTGTGTTTTTAAACATAATGCTGTTGCACATTTAATAGACCAGTATAGTATAAATACAACGTTTATATGTGCTGGAGAACCAAAAAAAATTTGTGTGACTCGCTTTATTGCAGTGATTTGGAATAGAACCCACAGCATTTCTGAAGTATGCCTGTGAGTGTATACACATGCAGACAAAGTTGAGCATCACATCACTAATCTTAAAATCCAAAATCTGAAAAGCTCCAAAGTCTAAAACACTTTGAGTGCCAACATGATGCCACATGTGGAAAATTCCAAATGTAACCTCAGGATGGTCAGAGTCAAAACACAGGCCCACACCACAGTTTATCCAGCATCCCAAAGGAAAAACGGATCCTCTCAGCCCCATTCTCCATTAAATGGAACCAGATGTCTGACTCCTTACATATGCAAAAACTATATGTTTCATAGTCCATCAGTAAACTGAAAGAAGTAGATATTGAGAAGATTTGACATTGATAATGTTAGGCCATGCACAGTGGCTCACACCTGTAATCCCAGCACTTTGAGAGGCTGAGGTAGGTGGATCACCTGAGGTCAGGAGTTCAAGACCAGCCCAACCAACATGGTAAACCCACATCTCTACTAAATACAAAAAATTAGCCAGGGATGATGATGCATGCCTGTAATCCCAGCTACTCGGGAGGCTGAGGCAGGAGAATTGCTTGAATCCAGATGGTGGAGGTTGCAGTAGGCTGAGATTGTGCCACTGCACTCCAGCCTGGGAGACAAGAGCAAAACTCTGTCTCAAAAAAAAAAAAAAGATAATGAGGCTCCAGTTGTTCCTTCTTTGACTGGTGGTGAAACAGCAGAAATTGTTCTGAATCAAGGTTATCGTGATAACACTGATAATGAAGATGACATTTGTTAATGCTGCAGAAAAAGTGCCAGTAGACAGCATGGTGAAAATATGTGATGGGCTTATTGAAGGACTAGAGAAGTCTGCATTCATAACAGAACAAGAAATCATGTCAGTTTATAAAATCGAAGAGACAGCCAGAAGCATTGGCTCACTCCTGTAATCCCAGCACTTCAGAAGGCTGAGGTGGGAAAATCACTTGCATTGAGGAGTTTGAGACCAGTCTAGGCAACACAGTGAGACCTCATTTCTACAAAAAAATTTAAAAATTATCCAGGCATGGTAGCATGCACTTGTCATCCGAGCTGCTCAGGAGGCTGAGGTGGGAAGGTGAATTGATCCTGGGAGTTCGAGGCTGAAATAAGCTATGATCACACTGCTACACTCCAGCCTGGATGACAGAGCAAAACCCTGACTCCAAAAAAAAAAAAAAAATCAAAACGAAAAATAAAATCAAATAGAAGATAGACTTCTAAGCCACCAAATTTGGGTTAGCATTGGCAGATGACTGGAGAAAACATTTTAAAAAGCCATCCAGAAGAATGGCTCCTCATCCCTAGAGGACCCACTACCTCATCCCTCAACTGCTTCTGATTGTTTCTTTTCACCTTAAGAAATCATTTTAAGTAAAAGCACAGCATTCAAGCTGGATGCAATAGTTCTAACCTATGGTCTCTGCTATTCAGGAGGCTGAGGCAGGAAGACAGATTGAACCCAGAGGTTCAAACTCAGCCTGAGCAACATAGTGAGACTCCATTTCTAAAAATTAAAAAAAAAAAATCCACGGCATTGTAGATGGAGACTGACTGAAAGCCTGCTGCTGTTTGTTGTTTGTGTTGTTTAACAGCTGATACAGGTATTCTGGTGGTGCTACTGTGCTGCTTAGTTACCCTTATATTATATTTTCACTGTATTAATTAACTGTTAAAAGTGCTTAAGTGTGAATAAGTATAAGAAAATGATTGCTTATCTGTTGCATATTAATTCAGAGTCAAGAATGATGGTGATGCCAAACAACCACAGGTTATCTACATGGGTGGCTGAGAAAATGACACTTTTGCTTTCTGTTGGTTCAATGCACACAAACTGTTTCATGCACAAACGTATTACAAATATTGTATAAAATTACCTTTAGCTATGTGTATAAGGTATATACTTATACCTTATACCTATACACATACCTTTAGCTATGTGTATAAGGTATATATGAAACATAAAAGAATTTTGTGTTTGGACTTGGGTCCCCTTTACAAAATATCTTATTATGTATATGCAAATATTCCAAAATCTGAAAAAGTTTGAAATCTAGAACACCTCTGGTCCCAAGCCTTTTGGATAAGGAATCCTTATTCCATATATACCCTACCAGTTTTATTTCTTTGGAGAACACTTGTTTCTAAATTTCAAAGAAAGTAACTCTTTAGAGGAAAGTCTTATGTGAATTTTTATGCTTAGGAGAATTTCTTCCTTGATTATCCTCCATCGTTTCAGACACCAAATTGGGTATTAAGGACACAAAGAAGAAAAATCATGGTCATTGCTCTGATGTTTCAACATGATGAGACAACAGCAAAGGTATAAGAAAGAAAGGAAAGGAGGCTAGGAAAGCCTGAGAGAAAGTCACATTTGAGCTGGATCTTGAGAGATTAGTAGGAGTTGGCTGACTGATAAGGGAAGAAAGGATTTTCTAGAAAGAAGATTTCGGTTAAAAATATGGCAGCCATCTCCAATATTCATACATTTATTTAACAAATATTTAATGAATGTATGTTTTGTGTCAGAGACAGGTTTTGTCCCTAATTTTGACCCATGTTTTTATATCTCCTTCCTCAGGCTGGGAAAGATGAATCATATTTATCCTGCTAGATGGCTGCATCTCATAGTTCTGTTCCCTTCAGAACAGAACATATCCCTGGGGATAAAATGGTGAGCAAAAACAAACAGAAAGGAGATGTTTAAAATTAGTTTTGTCAGCTAATGACAGAAAACCTAAAATAACAGTGGCTTATTAGACAGAATTTTATTTTTCTCTCATGATCTAGAGTGAACAGATAGCAGTGGGCTTTATTTTTATCTTACTGTTCCATTAACTTCACTAGGCAGCCATTGCTTGGTGACCCAAGATGGAGGCTTCAGTTCTATTTCTCTTGTCTACCGTATTCTAGCCAACAGAGGGGGAAAAGGAAAAGAGGATGAACATTTACCGTCTGTTTAAAGACACTTCTTGGAAGTTCCATATGTCACTTTATCAATATCCCATTTTAAATAACTTAATTCTATAACTAAAACTAGTTTTCATTCCTACCTAACATATACTCAGCTAAAAATTGAAGAAGAAAAGACAAATATTAAGAGTCAATGGACTGCAATGCAGAAAGGAGAGAATCAGGATGAATATTACTCTGAAGACCATACTTGAGCTGAGAAACAGAGTTGATAAGCAGAAGCTAATTGTTGTTTTATATCTTTTAAAGTCTTTACTAAATAATTACATTGTTTTAGTGATAGCCATTTAGAGCTAGTTGTTTAGAAGAGAAGTATGCTTGAATTAAAAAAAAAATAGGTAACAGGGAGAGAGATCCAAGATGGCCGATTAGCAACAGCTCAGGAATGTAGCTCCCAGTGAAAGTGCAGGGAACGAGTGGACGCCGCACTTTCCGACGAATTTTTGTTGCCCACAGACCGGGAGATTCCCGGCAGAGGAGTCACACAGGTCGCCAGCATGACTCTTTTGGCCAGCGTGACTCTTTTGGCCGGCACAGCTGTTTTGCCGGTGCCACAGCGCAGCACTTCTCGGTGCGGAGTATACGGACGGACGGGCTTGGCTGGTCCAATCCCCACAAGGAAAACAGCAATTGGAAGCGCTGAGGACTGAGAGTTTCACAGCAAGCACAGCGAACCCGGGAAGGTCCAGCTATGTGGGGAACGGGCATCCGCCAAAGGAAAACTAAGAAACAGAAAAACTTCATCACCGGGCAGAGAGAGATCCAAGATGGCCACGTAGCAGCAGCTCAGGATTGTAGCTCCCAGTGAAAGCGCAGAGAGCGAGTGGACACCGCAATTGCAGATGAATTTTTGATGCCCACAAACTGGGAGATTCCCGGCGAAGGAGCCACACGGGTTGCCAGAGTGACTCTTTTGAATGGCGTGGCTGTTTTGCTGGCGCCCCGGTGCAGCACTTCTCGGTGCAGAGTATACGGAACTGGGTGGGTGCCCTTTTAGTTGGGCTCGGCTGCTCCCATTCCCACAAGGAGAACAGCAATTGGAAGCGCTGAGGACTGAGAGCAAGCACAGCTGAACCCAGGAAGGCCCAGCTCTGTGGGGAAGGGGTGTCTGCTG
This sequence comes from Plecturocebus donacophilus, assembly GCA_004027715.1. Lineage (NCBI taxonomy): Eukaryota > Metazoa > Chordata > Mammalia > Primates > Pitheciidae > Plecturocebus > Plecturocebus donacophilus. The sequence continues at coordinate 26,894 of PVKP010031027.1, forward strand.
AAGGAAAACTAAGAAACAGAGAAAACTTCATAACCAACAAGCCGGACGTCCACTCAGAGACCCAATCTGAAAGTCGGCAATTACAAAGACGACAGGTGGATAAATCCACAAAAATGGGAAGAAACCAGTGCAAAAAGACTGAGAACACCCGAAATCAGAATGTCTCTCCTCCTACAGGGGATCGCAGCTCCCCATCAGCAAGAGAACAAGGCCTGACAGAGGATGAGTGTGATGAACTCACAGAATCAGGCTTCAGAAGGTGGATAATAAGAAATTTCTGTGAACTAAAAGAACATGTTCTAACCCAATGCAAAGAAACTAAGAACCTTGAAAGAAGATTTAATGAAATGCTAATGAGAATGGACAACTTAGAGAAGAATATAAGTGAATTGATGGAGCTGAAAAACACAACACGAGAACTTCACGAAGCATGCACAAGTTTCAACAGCCGAATTGACCAAGCAGAAGAAAGGATATCAGAGG
>PVKP010031028.1:0-27295 GCA_004027715.1 Plecturocebus donacophilus
GCTACGTGGCCATTTTGGATCTCTCTCCGCCCAGTGATGAAGTTTTTCTGTTTCTTAGTTTTCCTTTGGCGGACGCCGGTTCCCCTCTGAGCCAGACCTTCCCGGGTTCGCTGCGCCCGCTGTGAAACTCTCAGTCCTCAGCGCTTCCAATTGCTGTTTTCCTTGTGGGGATGGGACCAGCCGAGCCCGTCCGTCCTGCACACTCTGCACCGGGAAGCGCCACGCTGGGTGCCGGCAAAAGAGCCGCGCCGGCCAAAAGAGTCGTGCTGGCGACCCGCGTGGCTTCTCCGCCAGGAATCTCCCGGTCTGTGGGCAACAAAAACTCGTCGGAAAGTGTGGCGTCCACTCGTTCTCTGCGCTTTCACTGGGAGCTACATTCCTGAGCTGTTGCTAGTCGGCCATCTTGGATCTCTCTCCACAATAATACTTTTTATAAAATGCTTAATAAATGCCAGGCACAGTACTAAGGGTTTCACATTACTAATCTCCTATTTTTCTTCCTTTTATTCCTTTCTACCCCTTTTCCTTTCTCCGTCTTTTCTTCTGCCCCCTTAAAACTTACATGAAGGCAAAGTAGTACTTAGTAGGAAAATCTGGAGGAGGAAGAGTGTAAAAAGGCAAATTCTGAGTAATTCATGATTTTATCAAAATTTTCTCCTATTAAAAACTATTTTTAATAGTCTGAAGTTTTTAAAAGTCATTTCTTGAAGGGTGATGAATAAACATAAGTAGGTAATTATGCTCAAAAAATCAACAGTAGGCGCCCAGGCATAATGGCTCATGCCTGTAATCTCAGCACTTTGGGAGGCTGAGACAGAAGAATCACTTGAGCTCAGGAGTTCAAGACAAGCCTGAGCAAAATGGTGAAACCGTCTCTACCAAAAAATACAAAAAATTTATTTTAAAAAGTAATGGTACCCAACAAATATATGCAAAATGTCACCCTCACAACAAATCAAAGAAATACAAATTGACAAAGAAACCATTCTTTATTTCATAAAAATATGAAGTTTTTAAAATTATAAATTCCTTGCTTGTAGCTGTTACTGGAGATAGTTAAAAAAAAAATTATAAATTTCAGCATTGTCAAATGCACAGTAAAACAGTTGGTGATGAAAATATAAATTTATGTATATGCTTTTGGAAGACAATTTAGAATTACATATCATTGATCACAGAAATCATACTTTTCTTTAACCATGTAATTCTAATTCTAGGTAAGAAATAATCACAGGCAAAGATTCATGCAATAATGAATTATTACAAATCATATTTTGTTAATTTCAATAACCATAAAAAGTGTTCAAGACATATTACTGATAGAAAAAAAAGTTCATTGGACTTATTGCTGGGGTTATGTGAATCGTGATTTTTCTTCATGCTTAGAATATCTTTAGAGTGATCTATAACTAAAATATGATATTATTAAAAATTTCTTTTAATCCACAGTTTTGGTTTTTTGTGTGCATTTTTTTTTCTTTTTTTTTGAGCTAGGGTCTCATTTTGTCACCAAGGCTGGAGCACAGTAGTGCAATCATGGCTTGCTGTATGAACCTCAACCTCCCAGGCTTAACTGATCCTTCCACCTCAGCCTTTGTAGTAGCTGGGACCACAAGTGCACATTACCACATCTGGCTAACTTTTGTATTTTTTGTAGAGATGGGTTTTCACCATGCTGCCCAGGCTAGTCTCAAACACCTAAGCTGAAATGGATGTCTGCCTCCGCTTCTCAAAATACTGGGATTACAGATGTGAGCCACAACATCCAGTTTCCAAAGTTTTGTTTTTATTAGTTATTCCCTACCATCTCAGCCTCCCAAAGTGCTGAAATTACGAGTATTAACCACTGTGCCTGGCCTATAGGTATATATTTATATGCATAGACTATCTGTGGTACTATAAAGAAGAAACTGATAATGAATACTGCCTTTGAGAAGAAATTCTGGAGAAAAACTAGATAATGTTGGGGTGGTGATAAGAAGATGAATGCATTTCTTTTCTTTGAGACCGAGTCTCCCTCTGTCACCCAGGCTGAAGTACAGTGGCACAATCTCAGCTTACTGCAACCTCTGCCTTTTAGGTTCAAGAGATTCTCCTGCCTCAGCCTCTTGAGTAGCTGGGATTACAGGCGTGTGCCACCATGTCCAGCTAATCTTTGTGTGTTTTTAGTAGAGACAGGGTTTCACCATGTTGGTCAGGCTGGTCTCGAACTCTTAACTGGAAATGGTCCACCTGCCTCAGCCTCCCAAAGTGCTGGGATTATACTGTGCCCAGCCACATACCTTTTTTATTTGGAACTATATGCATGTTTTATATAATCAAAAAGTGAGTATCTTAAAGAACTTGCACGAATTTTTTTTGACTACTTGCCTGTCTGCTCAGTGGGTACAAATAATGGATGAAGAGTCATCCTCAATACATTATGGATTGTCTACTGTGAGACTGTGAAAGGAAGGTCAACTTGTCAGATAGACTGCCTGTTGACAAGCCCAGGCTTCAGTCCTGCCTGAGGCCAAGTTCTACAGAAGGTGGTAAATTTGATTGTCAACATATTAAATTTGATGCAACATCAGATTATCCTAGTGGAAACAAATGTCTGGCAGGCAGTTAGGAATTGAAGACTGGAGTTTAGCAAGAAGAGGAAGGTGGGGGCAGACAGGATAGGAGTAGATTTGAACTGGATGAGTTTACAGGTGCGGAAGTGTAGAAGTTGCTAGGAGATAAAGTATCAGGAATAGATTCTTGGGAAACACCTACATTTAGAAACTGGGGGAGAGACCAGGAGCAATGGCTCAAACTTCTAATCCCAATACTTTGGAAGGCTAAGGTGGGAGGATTACTGGAGCCCAGGGGTTCCAGAGCAACCTGAGCAACATGATGAAACCCTATCTCTACAAAAAATACAAAAATTAGCCAGGCGTTGTGGCATGCACCCAACCCCAGCTACTTGGGAGGCTGAGGCATAAGGATTGCTTGAGTCTGGGAGGCTGAGGCTGCAGTGAACCATGATTGAGCCGCTGCATACGAGCCTGGGCAACAGAGTGAGACCCTGTCTCAAAAAAACAAAAAAGGAAAGAAAGAAATGGAGAGAGAAAGAGGAGATGGAAAGGGCAGTCAAATGGGGAGAAGAATCAGAAAAGAACAAGTCAACAACATAGGCCCAGGGGGGCAGTATCAAGAAGAAGGTGGTCGACAGTGTCAGATCCTGCATCAGACAAGAGGACTGTGTGACCCCGTTCTTGTGTTGCTATAAAGAAACACCCAAGACTGGATAATTTGTAACAAAAGAGGCATGACTGGCTCACAGCTCTGCAGGCTGTATAGGAAGCATGGCACCAGCATCTGTTTCTGGAGAGGCCTTAGGAAGCTTTACAATTGTGGTAGAAGGCAAAAGGGGAACGGCACATTACATGGTGAAAGCAGAAGCAAGAGAGAGTTGGGTCTGGAGGCGAGTGTCATATTTTTAAATGACCAGATCTCATGAGAACTCCTTGGGTGAGAATTTTTGACAGGGATTAAGAATTTAATATCTATATATTCAGTGTGCTTCTCCCTGCATGAAGTTGTTTCTAAATGAGGTCCTATGCAAACTCACAGATATCATAACAGCATTTTACCATCTATTTGCATAAAACAGAGTATATAATATTTATGAATAAATGCCCTTTGTATTATAAAATCTAATACTATTTTTATCCTTGATTTATTATTTAAGTAGATCAAATTAGGAGCAAATTTTACCAGAGCCAGGACCCATATTTTCCATTTTAAACAATGCTTAACTAGCTTCAGAGCTTAGCCTTCAACCTTTAGTATCATTTATAGATATAATACAGAATCACAGTATTTTCACTTGAGTAAGACTTCAGATCTTAGGTCAGTCTAATATGCTTCCTTCATTTTACGAGGAAAAAATATCTGAATAGTTTGAATATGTCTAAAACCACATATAAGTCAACAGATGAAATTGAATCTTTCCAGATCCAGTCTTCACTCTATATAACACATGGAATCATCCCACTCCTGGTTCTATTACCATTAAACACGGGAGACTAGTTAAAAGGCAACAAGAAAACATCAAGCTATCTTACAGACTTTTACTCAAAACAAATCTGTATTAAAAATTATACTTGATATACTTGTTATTTGCCACATCCTCAAAAGTGTTATGAACTACATGAAAAACAGTGGTGGTTTCCACTTTTGGCCATGATGGAGCAACAGATACCACATTTATGCTCTGCCACAACAACTAGAATAATGAATAAAATATATAAAACAACCATTCTTAGAAACTGAAAAATAGGCAGCACGGAAGTGTGATGCCTGAGAGAAGGGATACAAATGAATTTAGCCCCATGATTGCCCTGGCTTCTGCCTTTTAGAACCTGCTGCCCTCTAGAAATATTCTGGGCCATAATGCACAAAGGGAAACCCAAAACAAAGCACAGAGGTCTTGCTGGGTTGGAGAGTCAGAGGTGAGAGTTAGGAAGTTGGAAGGAGTTCAAGATTTCAGGGCAGACTCCCCAAAACAGGAGCTCCACAAGTATGCAAATAATTGGTTGCCAGAACAAAGCCAAACACTTTCTAAAGGAAAACAATATAAAACAAACGCACAAGAGAGAGATCCAAGATGGCCGATCACTAGCAGCTCAAGATTGCAGCTCCCAGTGAAAGCGCAGAGAGCAAGTGGACACCACACTTACAGACGAATTTTTGCTGCCCACGGACCAGGACATTCCCAGTGGAGAAGCCCCACGGGTCGCCAGCGTGACCCTTTCGGCTGGCGCGGCTGTTTTGCCGGCGCCTCGGCCCGGCAGCTCTTGGTGCGGAGTAAACGGGACTGGGTCTCCTTTTGGATGATGTTTAGAGCTCTGGGAAGGCAGAACAGTCCATTCAGCTGATTGAAAAAGGGACTGAAGAGGGAGGCCAGACCGGAGATCCCCGGGCAGAAAAGCACCACGAATTTCAACGCTGCTGTTTTAGCCAGTGTTGCAGGTTACCGCAGTGAAAATTACGTAGATTCCGGAGCTGGGAATTAACAAGCTGGACGTCCACTCAGAGACCTAATTTGAAAGTTGGTAATTACAAAGACGACAGGTGGATAAAACCACAAAGATGCCAAGAAGCCACTGTAAAAAAACTGAGAACACTCAAAATCAGAATGTCTCTCCTTCTACAGAGGATGCTAGTTTCTCATCAGTAACGGAACAAGGCCTGATGGAAAACGAGTGCGAAGAATTAACAGAATCAGGCTTCAGAAGGTGGATAATAAGAAACCTCTGTGAGCTAAAAAAAATATGTTCTAACCCAATGCAAAGAAACTAATAACTTTGAAAAAAGGTTTGACGAAATGCTAATGAGAATAGACAATTTAGAGAGGAATATAAACGAATTAATGGAGTTGAAAAACACAATACAAGAAATCCGTGAAGTATGCACAAGTTTTAACAGTCGAATTGATCAAGCAGAAGAAAGGATATTAGAGGTCGAAGACCAACTTAATGAAATGAAACGAGAAGATAAGATCAGAGAAAAAAGGGTAAAACAGAATGAGCAAAATCTCCAAGAAATATGGGACTATGTGAAAAGACCTAATTTATGCTTAATAGGTACACCTGAAAGTGACAAAGAGAATGAATCCAAGCTAGAAAATATTTTTCAGGATATTATCCAGGAAAATTTTCCTAAACTAGCAAGGCATGACAATACTCAACTCCAGACAATACAGAGAACCCCACAAAGATATTCCCCAAGAAGACCAACTCCAAGACACATAATCATCAGATTTACTCAGATTGAAATAAAGGAGAAAATACTAAGGGCAGCCAGAGAGAAAGGCCGGGTTACCCATAAAGGGAAGCCTATCAGACTCACAGCAGATCTCTCAGTAGAAACTCTACAAGCCAGAAGAGTAGGGGTTAATATTTAACATCCTTAAACAAGAAAACCTTCAACCTGGAATTACATATCCAGCCAAACTTAAGTTTTACAGCAAAGGAAAAATAAAATTTTTTGCAAACAAGCAAGAACTCAGAGATTTCATCACCACCAGGCCTGTTTTACAACAACTTCTGAAAGAAGTACTGTACACAGAAAGGAACAACCAGCATCAATTATCCTAAAAACTTACCAAAAAGTAAAGAATATTACAACAATGAAGAATTTACATCAACTAATGGGCAAACAGCTAGTTAGCCTTAAATAACAGTATTAAACTCACATATATCAATATTAAGCCTAAACTTAAATGGATTAAATACCCCAATCAAAATATACAGTAGGACAAACCGAATAAAAAGTTAAAACCCATCGGTACGCTGTATTCACATCTTTCTTATAGGCAAGGACACACAAAGACTTAACATAAAGGGATGGTGGAAGATCTACCAACCTAATGGAGAGCAAAAAAAAAAAAAAAAAAAAAAAACCCACGATTTGAACTCAGACCTGGAACAAGCAAATTTAATATTTACAGAACTTACCACCCAATATCCATAAAACATATATTTTTTTCAATATTATATCATACCTATTCTAAAAGTGATCACATAATAGGAAATAAATCACTTTTTAGTAATTGCATAAGCATTTCACAGATTTAAGTGAAATGCTGAGCAATAGAGCAAGATTCTCGTTCTCTCTCCCCCTTTCTCTTTCTTTTTTCTTTTATTCTTCTTCTTTCTCTTAAAAAAAACTCCCCCTCGCTCTTTCTCTTTCTCTCTTTAAAAAACAAAACAAAACAAAACAAAAAACAAATGCACAACAGGAAAACATCAACAATGTCCATAATTTTTTATTCCTGAAATGTGAAAAAGTAGAAGAATGTAAAACATACCAGAAGAAAAATTAATCAATAAAGATTGTCAAAATGACTGAGATGATAAATTAGCAGACAAGAAAATTAAAAGTTATTGTAACTATGTTTCAGTGTTTTTAAATATATATATTTAAAATATATTTCTTCTACATATATATGTAGAAGAAAGAAGACATATGAAAGAGTCAAAAGGAACTTCTAGAGATGAAAATTACAATATCTGAAATATGAAATTTACTAGATGGGCCAGGCACATTGGCTCACGCCTGTAATCCAAACACTTTGGGAGGTCAAGGCAAGATGATCACTTCAGTTTGAGACTAGCCTGGGCAACATAGTAAGACCCCATTCTCTAAAAAAAAAAAGATATTTCAAAAATTAGCAGGGCACAGTGGTGCACACCTGTGGTCCTAACTACTTAAGAGGCTAAAGCAAGAGGATCACTTGAGCCCAAGAGTTACAGGCTGCAGTGAGCTATGATCATGCCATTGCACTTCAGCCTGGGTAACAGAACAAGATCCCATCTCTAAAAAACAAAAATCCCAAAGTGTTGGGATTACAGGCATAAACCACCATACCCAGCCATAAAAATATTTTTAAAAATAAAATTCACTGAATGAATTAACCACAGAATAGATATGCAGAAGATCACCAAATCTGAAGATACAGCAGTACAATCTATAGAAACTGAAGCCCAAAAACCGAATAAAAACAAACAGAGCATCATTGGCTGATGGGACAATATCAAGCAGTTTACATACATATAATTAGAGCCACAGAAGGTAAGGAAGGAGGGAGGAACAAAAAAAAATCTGAATAAGTAATGGCAGAAAATTTCTAAATTTGATACACCTGTGAGTCCATATATCCAAAAAGCTCTATGAACCTAAACCAGGATAATCACAAATAAACTTACAAAAAGGAATATCATAATCGAATTACTTCAAACCAGTAACAACAGAAAACAAAAAAACTTAAAAGAAGCCCAAAGGAAAAAAAAGAAATTTTATGGAGAAAAAGACATAAGAAGGTCAGTAAACTCCTCCTCAGCAACTCTGCAAGCCAGAAAACAATGGAATAAAATCTTTACCCTACTTATGTCTAGCATTCCATTATTGGAACGCTAAGCATGTGGGAGTTATTTATACTACTGCTCAAGGTCATCACTAAGGTCTGATTTTTCACTCATACAAAAATTCGAAAAATTACAACCTCAGCATAAATGGGTTAAAGTGCTGAGGGAAAAAATTTGTCAATCTTGTACTTTAAATCCAGCAAAAAGATAAAGATATTATTAGACAAACAATACCTGAGATAATTTATTACCAGTAAATCTGTACTGTACAATAAATTTTAAAGAAAAAAGTTCTTCAGGCATAGGGATAATGTCAACCATATAAAAACTTGGATATACAAAAAAAATGAATAGTGCTAAATACGTGAAATGTCAATAAATATGACATTTTTCTTATTTTTAAATTTCTTTATAGATGATTTGTCTAAATAAAAATAACAATGTAGTTTAGAGTTTATAATACACACAGATGTAAACTTAGTGACAATAGAATCAAATTTGGGAGCTGGAACAAAAGAATTAAATTGGGAAATATACAGTTGTAAAGTTACAATATACATGAGCTGTAATTTCTGAAATAACCTAAAAGGTAAACTGTAAACCCTAAAGCAAATCCTAAAAACAATAAAGCAAAGAAGTATAGTTAATTAGCCAACAGTAGAGATATAAAGAAATCATTAAAAACTCTCAATTCAAAAGAAGAAGAAAAAAACATAATGGAACAAACAGAAATAAACATCAAGGTGATAGATTAAAACCAACTATATTGAAATTTACATTAAATGAGAATAGTCTAATGCTCCACACAATAAAACAGCAGAGATAATCAGACTAAAGAAAAAAGCAACTAGTAACTACATGCTATCTATAAGACCACCTTAAACTTGGCACACAAAACAAAATTAAAACAAAAAAAAACAAAAAAATAAAAAATAAAAATAATGACCCAGATAAGTTAGAAGTAAAAGGTTTTTTTTTTTTAAAAAAGTGTGTCTCCATCACTTCTTGGCCTTTTGGCTAAGATCAAATGTAAAAAAAGTGTGTCATACAAAAGCTAATTATAATAAATCTGGAGATAGTACATTAATATATTAGATTATTAAAAGTAAAAATTATCAATTATATATTAATTAATGTCATACGAAGTAGACTTAAAAACAAGTAATATCACCGAGCATGGTGGCTCACTCCTGTAATCCCAGCACTTTGGGAGTCTAAGGCGGGCAGATCATAAGGTCAGGAGATAGAGACCAGCCTGACCAACATGGTGAAACCCCATGTCTACTAAAAATACAAAAATTAGCTAGGCATGGTGGTACGAGCCTATACTTGCTGCTACTCAGGGGGCTGAGGCAAGAGAATTGCTTAAACCCAGGAGGCAGAAGTTTCGGTGAGCTAAGATCACATCTCTGTACTCTAGCCTGGGCAACAGAGCGAGACTCCATCTAAAAAACAAAAAAAAACAAGTAACATCATCTGAGAAAAATTATAAATATATATAGTAAAGGGCACAATTCACAAACAAGACTTAACAATCCTAAATTAGTATACCCACCTCAAAACAGAGCTTCAAAATTTATAAGGGAAAAAAAGGGAAAGTGAAAGAAAAATAATGAATAAATCTACAATGTTAGTATTTGAACACTTATCTCATAGTAAATTACAGAACAAGGACCCAGAAAATCAGTAGGTATAGAAGACTTGACCATCACTATCAACCAACTTGATCTAATTGACATTTACAGAATACTCAAATCCACAACAGCAGAACACATACTCTGGAGTGAGGAGTTACTATTAATTAGGTATAGACTTCCAGTTTTGCAAGAAGAAAAATGTTCTGGAGATGGATGGTGGTGGCTGTTGCCTAACAATGTGAATGGACTTAACACCACTGAACTGTAAACTTTAAAATGGTTAAAATGTTCAATCTATGTTACGTATATTTTAACGTAATTTAAAATAAATAATTTGGCCAGGCGCAGTGGCTCACACCTGTAATCCCAGCATTTTGGGAGGCCCAGGTGGGTGATCACGAGGTCAAGAGTTTAAGACCAGCCTGGCCAAGATAGTGAAACCCCATCTCTACTAAAAATACAAAAATTAATCGGGCATGGTGGCAGGCACCTATAATCCCAGTTACTCGGGAGGCTGAGGCAGAGAATTGCTTTATCCTGGGAGGCAGAGGTTGCAATGAGCCAAGATCATAACACTGCACTCCAGCCTGGGCGACAGGGCAAGACTCCGTCTCAAAAAATAAATAATAAAAATAAATAAATAATTTATTACAATTTACATCTGAGGCCAGGCACAGTAGCTCACGCCTGTAATCCCAACACTTTGGGAGGCCGAGGCAGGTGGATCACTTGAGGTCAGGAATGCGAGACCAGCCTGGCCAACATGATGAAACTCCATCCCTGCTAAAAATAAAAATAAAAAATTAGCTGGGCATGGTGGCGTACACCTGTAGTCCCAGCTACTTGGGAGGCTGAGGCAGGAGAATTGCTTGAACCTGGGAGGTGGAGGTCACAGTGTGCCAAGATCATGCCTCCAGCCTGGCAACCGAGCAAGACTCCATCTCAAAAAAAAAAAAAAAATTACATTAGACATCAATAATAAAGAGTTTTCAGGTTAACCCTGAAGTATCTGAATTAAAACACCCATGAATAATCTATGAGTCAAGGAATAAACATACGAGAGAACAGAAAATATTTTGAAGTGGTTGAAAATGAAAACACAATATATCAAAATTTGTAGAATGCCGTTAAAACCAGTGCTTACAGGGAATCACATAGCTTCAGATGCTTACAGGAAAAAAAGTCAGGTCCAAAATCAATGATAGAAGATAAAAAACAAAGTAAGCAGAAGGAAAACATAATAAAAATAAGAACAAATATCATGTAAATGAAATCAAAATGAATTCAACAATATTCATTCATGCTAGTAATTAAGAAATACAAATTAAAGCAATGTTAAGAAATGTTTTGCACATTACCCTAGCCAGAAATGTTTAAAAAAAAAAAAAAAAGCTAATTAAAGGACAAATAGAGGCCAGGTGCAGTGGCTCACTCCTGTAATCCCAGTACTTTGGGAGGCCAAGTTGTGAGGACTGGTTGAGGCCACGTGTTTGAGGCCAGCCTGGGCAACAGAGCATGATCCCACCTCTACGAAATAAAAAATAACAAAAATAGCCAGGTATGATGGTGTGCACCTTATAGTTCCAAATACTTGGAAGACTGAAGCAGGATTACTTAACTACAGGAGGTCAAGGCTGCAGTGAGCCATGATTACACCACTGTACTCCAGGCTGGACAACAGAGCAAGACTCTGTCTCAAAAGGAAGAGGGAGGAGGAGGAGAACAACAACAATAACAAGACGGGGAGGAGGGGGAGGAGAGGGAGGAGAAGGAAGAGGAAGAGAAAGAAAGAAAGAGAAAGGGGAGGGGAGGGGAGGAAGAGAAAATCTGAAGAAACTTATATCTATTAAAACAACTGAATTCATAATCAATTTTCCCATGAAGAAAACTCCAGGCCCAGACAGCTTCACTGAATAATTCTATCAAATATTTAAGGAAGAAATAACAATTCTACACAGAGATTTTTAGAAAAGACACTAGGAGGAGACATTTTCAAACTCCTTTGATAATGCAACATTATGCTGACAATGAAAGTAGACAGAAATAAGAAAACTACAAACCAGTATCTTTAATGAACAGAGATGAAAAAATTCTGAATAAAACTGCAGCAAATGAAATCCAACAATATCTAAAAAACAATACACCATGACCAAGTGGGATTGATTTTCAAATGTTAAACAAACCTTGCATTCCCAGAATATTTCTTCCTACAGAGTTGGCTTAACATTTGAAAATGAATCAATGAATAGCAATCAATCAGAATAACAAATAAAACCATGTAATCAATTAAACAGATATAAAAGAAAGCATTTGACAGTATTCAAGATCCATTCATAATATACTTTTTAACAACTCTCATCAAACTAAGACTAGAATGAAACTTTCTCAACATGATTACTTAAATATAAAAGTAAAAACTATGATACCTCTGGAAGAAAACAGGAGAAAATCTTCACAAGTCTGGGATAAACAAATATTTTTTAGATAGTACTCAAGAAAACATTTAGATCCATACTGCATCCATTAAAATGGCTAAAATTAGACTGTCGGCTGGGTGCAGTGGCTCATGTCTGTAATCCCAGTAGTTTGGAAGGCCGAGGCGGGCAAATCACCTGAGGTCAGGAGTTCGAGACCAGCCTGGCCAACATGGTGAAACCCCATCTCTACTAAAAAAACAAAAATTAGCCAGGCATGGTGGCGCGTCCCTGTAGTCCCAGCTACTCAGGAGGCTAAGCTAGGAGAATCACTTGAACCTGGGAGGCAGGGGTTACAGTAAGCCGAGATAGCACCACTGTACTCCAGCCTGGGTGACAGAGCAAAATTCCAGACAGACAAAATTGAAGACTGTCAACACCATGTGTTGGAGAAGATATCAATAACTGAAACTCTCTATTGTTGGTGAGCATGTAAAGTGGTACAAATACTATGGCAAACAATATTGTAGTTTCCTTGAAGTTATACACTTACCATGTGACCCAGTTAATTCTACATCTAGGTCTTTCTTTACCCAAGAGAAATAAAAATTTATATACACAGAAACTTGCACTTGAATGTTCATAGCAGTGTTATTCATAATACTAAAAATAAAACTAACCCAAAGGTCCATCAACAACTGAATAAACTGTATATCTAGAATACCACAACAACAAAATACCAATCAACATTAAAAAGGAGTAAATTACTGACGTAAGAGCAATGTGAATGAATCTCAAAAACATTACAATGAACAAAAGAAGCCAAACACAAAACATTCCATGCTGTGTGACTCCAAATGTATGAGAATTTAGAAAAGACGAATCTGATAGTGACAGAAAGCAGGTCAGTGGTTGCCTCAGGTAGGGACACAGGGATGGACTGACTGGAAAAGGGTGCAGAGAACTTTCTGGGGTCATGGAAGTGTTCTATAACTTGACTGCACAGTCAAAATATAAATATATAAATCTGACTGCATGGATTCATTTGTTAGGTTCATTGAGCATTGAACTATATATTTTAAATAGATGGTTTATAATATTTGCATGTAAATTATACTTCAATAAAGTGATTTTTAAGAGGGGTGTGGGTGTGTATGTGTGTGTCCTACACACATACACATGGAACATGGGCAGTAATGCTACAATGTTCCATGGCTGTGCAGTTCATTGATTAGGACTGCCAAAGTTTCCCCTGCACAAATGCAGGCAAAGATTCATTTTTTAAGCACCAATCACCCTCCTATACTTCAGCTGAATGAATGAATCTAAAGTGTTACAAGACTCTACACTTAATTCATTTCAACAAAGTGGTTCTACCATTAATAAACGATGCAAAACTACGCAAAAGATTTTAGTTTCTCCCTTGTAAAGTATGCAAAACATTTTCTGCCTCTCATACAAAGTGTCCTAAAGTGTCCTCTTTCTACCCACAGTCAATGAATCTAGTATTCTGAGTCACAATTTTATACTGCAATCAAATCCAAGAAGCCGTCATTTTTTATTTAACATCCATGGGCTGTAATCATGAAAAATTTACTCACTGTAAAATGGTTGCATTCCTTCCATAGTCAGCCTCTTAATGATATAATGCAATATTCTTAAGAACATTTTAATGCTGAGGCATGTTAAAGAAAAGTAGCATAAAATAACTATACAGACATGTATCATTTAACTCTCCCTAGTTAAAAAAATAAAACAATGCAAAACCATAGCCAACAGTTAAATACTGGCTGAAGATTAAATAATTTTAAGTAAATACATATTTAATCAGAGTTTCTTAGCACTACAATCACTCCATCAAGAATACTAGATACGAAAATTGTGGGTCATTAATCTGTATTTCTAACCACCTAATACTGCTGCTCTCTTTTGGAACACTTTTATGCCATATAATTCAAATGCACTAGTTTTTTATTATTGTCTAAATATTGTCTAACAAAAGACAAAAGTTCTGTCAAGTGATATTTAATTTTCTTGCCATTTCTAAGCACGCCATGTTTTTGACAGTGACTTACAGAGTGAAGGGAGTACAGTTTGCGTTCACCCTGAGGGATACAGCCTAGCCCCATATCATCTTAGAACAAGGTCCCAAAGCAAATATGGGGCTTGAATTCTGCTCTGGGGCAGGGCAGAGACTAACTCCAGGATAAGGAATTAATAATTTGGCCACATACCCTCACTCTCAGTCTCCAACCAAAATATCTTCCTAGGGCTCCAACCAAAGACATCTAAAGCTAGATGAAGCATCTCAGACCTATTCCACCATGTACCAACAAGCTTGATCCTCCACCAAATCAAGAGGAGAACTCAATTCTTCCCATTACCAACCCACAGTGTACAATTCTAGCCAATCGCTAAATTCAATCCTGACAAATACACTACAAGCACCCACAATAACATCAGCCAATCTGTAATTATCTCCAGTCAAAGCTCTGAGCAAAACTGTAATATAAATAAAATATGTCACTGGTTCTTCAAAGTCTCTTTTCTTCCCTTTATTCTTTAACCTGTGATGTTCCTTTAGTGATTTTCCTACTTTTCCAGGCATTCACTGAGCTGGCGCTCTTTGTATCCACCTCTCTATTAAACCCTAGTCTTAGGGAAAGATTGAGAAATGCATTTATAGCAAGCTGAGCATGAACCCTTCTCTAAAAATATATGTTTTAACCATGAGCAAAGAAATCATCGATTCATTCTGGTATCTTAGGGTGTTGAGGCAGTATGGGGTGGGGTGAGCAGAGAGACCTTCCAGCCCAGTATCAAACTACCATGGCAATCTCTGAACAATAAGGCAAGCCCCACCTATCCCACACCATTTAAAGCTACATTTTTTTTGTATTTAACATCACCACAAATCATCAGTTATAAAGCTCAAAGTCACATTGGTTTGCCAGCTTTCACAAAGGGCAGCTTTAGTGACATTAACAGCACCATTTCTTACCACCTATGCATCTGTCAAACCATCTGAGCAAAGAGCTGAGAGGCAGTGTGCCAGGCAGGCTCCTGGCAGATGGATATGGCTGGAAGCATTCAGCAGATCAGTTTGGTGGTGAATGTTAAAACTGCCATTTGGAAATTTAAATTATCTGCCTAAACACCAATCACTCCAGCATTATTATAGTTTAAAGTTTTCCAAGAAGGCCATTTTTCTCACTGGCTCATAAATGTGCTTCCTTACTCCCATGTCAGTCATGACATTCTCCTAACTTATAATGCCTCTTATATTCACATACAAATTCTAACAATCCTTTAGGGCTTATTCAAGTCTCACATTCTTTAAGAGGACTTCACCTGACTTTACAACCATAATTTTGTTAATAGTCCTCCAAACACCATGTTTGAAAACTATTTTAATGTTTCCTCCAAATTCTAACACCTCTTTTTTTCTTTTGTTGAGATAAGAGTCTCACTCTGTCACCCAGGCTGGAGTGCAGTGGCGCAATCTCAGCTCACAGCAGCCTCTGCCTCTCAGGTTCAAGTAATTCTTCTGCCCCAGTCTCTCGAGTACCTGGAATTACAGGTGCCTGCCACCAAGCCTGGCTAATTTTTTGTATTTTTAGTAGAGATGGGGTTTTGCCTTGTTGGCCAGGCTGGTCTCAAACTTCTGACCTCAGGGGATCTACCCACCTTGGCCTCACAAAGTGCTGGGATTACACGCATGAGCCACCAGACCTGGTCTCCAAATTCTAATCATTGAGCACATTATTATTGTCTATTGATCAGTCTGGTTCTCTGCATATTCATCTTACTATATTTAAGAGCTCTAAGTTCCTCGAGGGCAACTATCAGGTCCCTCTTAATCATTTATTCATTCAGCTAACCTTCAGTAAATGTCTACTGCTGCCAGGCCCTGTGTTAGACATCAGGAATGTAAAAACTAAAAACAAACAGTCCCATTCTTAAAGGATTTAGATTCTCTCCTTTTTAAGTCTATATTAATTTTTTGTACTCATTACAATGCCTAGTATAAAGTTAATACATAATAATTAATCATAATTATATAATGTATAATTATATAATAATAAATATATATAAATAATTAATACATAATAATTAATCAACTGTTAGACAATTAATTGAACATAAACATCTTTAAATTTTAAAATACAAAACAACTATATTCTGTAGTTTAGATCCCTTTTCAAAAGAAGAGCTACATGGTTATATATTTTTTACAGTTAAGACATCTGCAAAACTCCCATTCGCAATTGCTACAAAGAAAATAAAATATCTAGAAATACATCTTACAAGAAATGTGAAGGACCTCTTTAAGGAAAACCACAAACCACTGCTTAAGGAAATAACAGAGGATACAAACAAACGAAAAAATAGGGGGAGGATCCAAGATGGCCGAATAGGAACAGCTCTGGACAGCAGTTCCCAGAAGGAACACACAGAGGGTAAGTGCCCACGGTATTTCCAAACAAATGTTCACTGCCCACAGACCTGGAGATTCCTGGGCCAAAAAGTGCCACGAGTTTTCAGCACGGCAGTTTCAGCTGGTGACAGGTTGGCGCACAGAAACTCACACAAATCTGGGCGGCCATTTAAACTGTCGCCTGGAACGCCTGGGAGACAGAGCCTCCCATTCAACTGAAAGGGAGGTGGCAGAGAGAGACAGCCAGGCTATCTGGCTTGGTGGGTCCCACCCCCACAAAACAAGCAATCTGAAACGCTGTTTCGCAGCAAGCACAGCTGGACCCAAGATGGTCCAGCTCAATGGGGGGAAGGGCGACCACCACTACTGAGGCAGTCCGCCACTATCGAGGCAGTTCACAGAGCAGCTGGGCAGAGCCTGTGGCAGCTCAGCAACACCTCTGCTGACAGACTGTGACTAGACTACTCTATGCAGGGAACAACATCTATGAAAAAAAGCAGCAGCACAACTGGACCTTATAAATAAAGCCGACCTTCCTGGGACAAGGCACCTGGAAAAAGAGGCAGCTATGAGTTCTGCTGCAGCAGACATAAAAGTACCTGCCCAGCAGCTCTGCATGGAACAACGGATCTCCCAGCACAGCACTTGAGCTCCTATAAGGGACAGACTGTCTCCTCAAGCAGCTCCACGACCCCTGTATACCCAAAAAGACACTTCATAAAGGAGAGCTCAGGCTGACATCTGGCAGGTACTCTTTTGGGATGAAGATAACAGAAGAAGAAACCGGCAGCAACCCTTACTGTTCTGCAGCCCCTATAGGTGATCCCCAGGCAAGCAGGGCCTGGAGTGGACCTCCAGCAGTCCTGCAGCAGAGGGGCCTGACTGTTAGAAGGAAAACGAAGACACAGAAAGAAATAACTTCATCATCAACAAAAAGGAGTCACCAAATACAAAGACCACAGGTAGATAAATCCACAAAGATGGGAAGAAACCAGCACAAAAAGGAGGAAAACACCAAAAACCAGAACGCCTCTCCTCCTCAAAGAGATCGCAACTCCTCACCAGCAAGGGAACAAGGCTGGATGGAGAACGAGTCTGATGAACTGACAGAAACAGGCTTCAGAGGTGAGTAAATAACAAAATTCTCTGAGCTAAAAGAACATGTTCTAACCTAATACAAAGAAAGTAAAAACCTTGAAAACATGTTTGACGAAATGCTAATGACAATAAACAGCTTAGAGAAGAATATAAATCACTTGATGGAGCCGAAGAACACAACTTCACAAAGCATACACAAGTTTCAGTAGCCGAATTGATCAAGCAGAAGAAAGGATATCAGAGACTGAAGATCAACTCAATGAAATAAAACGAGAAGGCAAGATTTGATAAAAAAGAATGAAATGAACAAATCCTCCAAGAAATATGGGATTATGTGAAAAGACATAATCTACATTTGATAGGTGTACCTGAATGTGACGGAGAGAATGAATCCAAGCTGGAAAACAGTCTTCAGGATATTATCCAGGAGAACTTCCCCAATCTAGCAAGGCAGGCTAATATTCAAGTCCAGGAAATACAGAGACCACAAAGATATTCCTCAAGAAGAGCAACCCCAAGGCACATAATCATCAGATTCACCAGGGTTGAAATGAAGGAAAAATGCTAAGGGCAGCCAGAGAAAAAGGTCGGGTTACGCACAAAGCGAAGCCCATCAGACTCACAGCGGATCTCTCCACAGAAACACTACACACCAGAAGAGAGTGGGGGCCAATATTCAACATCCTTAAAGAAAAGAACTTTTAGCCTAGAATTTCATATCCAGCCAAACTAAGCTTCATAAGTAAAGGAAAAAGAAAATCCTTTCTGGACAAGCAATTGCTGAGAGATTTCGTCACCACCAGGCCTGCCTTACAAGGGCTCATGAAAGAAGCACTAAACAAGGAAAGGAAAAACCAGTACCAGCCACTCCAAAAATGTACCAAATGGCAAAGACCATCAACACAATGAAAACAATGCATCAACTAACAGGCAAAACATCCAGCTAGCATCAAAATGGCAGGATCAAATTCACACATAATGATATTAACCTTAAATGTAAATTGGCTAAATGCCCCAATCAAAAGACACAGACCGGCCAACTGGATAAAAAGTCAAGACCCATCAGTGTGCTGTATTCAGGAAACCCATCTCATGTGCAAAGACACACATAGGCTCAAAATAAAGGCATGGAGGAAGATTTATCAAGCAAATGGAGAGCAACAAAAAGCAGGAGTTGCAATCCTAGTCTCTGACAAAATGGACTTTAAACCAACAAAGATCAAAAGAGACAAAGAAGGGCATTACATAATGGTAAAAGGATCAATGCATCAAGAAGAGCTAATGATTCTAATTATATATACACCCAGTACAGGAGCACCCAGGTACATAAAGAAAGTTCTTAACAACCTACAAAGACACTTAGACTCCCATACAATAATATTGGGAGACTTTAACACTCCACTGTGAATATCAGACAGATCAACAAGACAGAAAATTAACAAGGATATCCAGAACCTGAACTCAGATTTGGAACAAGCAGACCTAACAGACATCTGCAGAAATCTCCACCCCAAATCCACCGAGTATACATTCTTCTCAGTATCACATCGCACCTACTCTAAAATTGACCACATAATTGGAAGTAAATCACTCCTCAGCAAATGCAAAAGAACAGAAATCATAACAGTCTCTCAGACCACAAGGCAATCAAATTAGAACTCAGAAGAAAGTAACTCAGAACCGCACAGCTTCGTGGAAACTGAACAACTGGCTCCTGAATGTCGACTGGATAAACAATGAAATGAAAGCAGAAATAGAGATGTTCTTTGAAACCAACAAGAACGAATACACAACTTACCAGAATCTCTGGGACATATTTAAAGCAGTGTCTAGAGGGAAATTTATAGCAATAAATGTACACATGAGAAGCGAGGAAAGATCTAAAACTGACATTCTATCATCAAAATTGAAAGAGCTAGAGAAGCAAGAACAAAAAAAACTCAAAACCTAGCAGAAGACAAGAAATAACTAATATCAGAGCAGAACTGAAGGAGATAGAGACACAAAAAAACCCTTCAAAAAATCAATAAATCCAGGAGCTGGTTTTTTGAAAAGACCAACAAAATAGACCACTAGCTAGATTAATAAAAAAGAAAAGGGAGAAGAATCAAATTGATGCAATAAAAATGATAAAGGGGATATAACCACTGATCCCACAGAAATACAAACTACAATCAGAAATTACTACAAACAACTCTACGCACATAAACCAGTAAACTTGAAAGAAATGGATAAATTCCTGGAAATTTACACCCTCCCAAGCCTAAACCAGGAAGAAGTTGAAACTTTGAATAGACCAATAACAAGGGCTGAAGTTGAGTTAGCAATTAATAGCTTACCAACTAAAAAAATTCCAGGTCCAGACGGGTTCACAGTCAAATTCTATCAGACAAACAAAGAGGAGCTGCTACCATTCCTTCTGAAACTATTCCAAACAATCCACAAAGAGAGAATCATTCCCAAAGCATTTTATGAGACCAACATCATCCTGATACCAAAACCCAGCAGAGATTCAACAAAAAAAGAAAACTTCAGGCCAGTATCCATGATGAACATAGATGCAAAAATCTTCAATAAAATACTGGCAAACCAATTGCAACAGCACATCAAAAAGCTTATCCATCACGATCAAGTAGGCTTCATTCCAGGGATGCAAGGCTGGTTCAACATATGCAAGTCTATAAACGTAATCCACCACATAAACAGAGCCAAAGCAAAAGCCACATGATTATCTCAATAGATGCAGAGAAGGCCTTCAACAAAATTCAACAGCACTTTACGCTAAAAACTCTCAATTAACTAGGTATCTAAGGAACATATCTCAAAACAATAAAAGCTATTTACGACAAACCCACAGCCAATATCATACTGAATGGGCAAAAACTGGAAGCATTCCCTTTGAAATGTGGCACTAGACAAGGATGCCCTCTCTTACCACTCCTATTCAATGTAGTATTGGAAGCTCTAGCCAGAGAAATTAGCAAGAAAAAAACATAAAACATATCCAATTAGGAAAAGAGGAAGTCAAATTGTCTCTATTTACAGACGACATGATTGTATATTTAGAAGACCCTATCATCTCAGCCCAAAATCTCCTTAAACGGATACACAACTTCAGCAAGGATATAAAATCAGTGTGCAGAAATCACAAGCATTTCTATACACCAATAACAGACTAACAGAGAGCCAAATCATGAGCAAACTCCCATTCACAATTGCTACAAAGAGAATAAAATACCTAGGAATACAACTAACAAAGGATGTAAATGACCTCTTCAAGGAGAACTACAAACCACTGCTCAAGGAAGTAAGAGAGGACACCAACAGATGGAGAAACATTCCATGCTCATGGTTAGGAAGAATCAATATCATGAAAAGGGCCACACTGCCCAAAGTAATTTGTAGATTCAATGCTATCCCCATCAAGCTACCAATGACCTTCTTCACAGAACTGGAAAAAACCACCTTAAATTTCACATGGAACCAAAAGAGAGCCCACAAAGCCAAGGCAATCCTAAGCAAAAAGAACAAAGCTGGAGGCATCATGCTACCTGATTTCAAACTATACTACAAGTCTACAGTAATCAAAACAGCATGGTACTGGTACCAAAATACAGATATAGACCAATGGAACAGAACAGAAGCCCTGGAGGCAACACCACACATCTACAACTATCTGATCTTTGACAAACCTAACAAAAACAAACAATGGGGACAGGATTCCCTGTTTAATAAATGGTGTTGGGAAAACTGGCTAGCCATGTGCAGAAAGCAGAAACTGGACTGCTTCTAGACACTTTACACTAAAATTAACTCCAGATGGATTAAAGACTTAAATATAAGGCCTAACACCATAAAAACCCTAGAAGAAAGCCCAGGCAAAACCATTCAGGACATAGGCATAAGCAAGGACTTCATGACTAAAAGACCAAAAGCATTAGGAACAAAAGCCAAAATAGACAAATGGGATCTAATTAAACTCCAGAGCTTCTGTTCAGCAAAGGAAACAATCATTAGAGTGAACCGGCAACCAACAGAATGGGAAAAAATTTTTGCACTCTCCCATCTGACAAATGGCTAATATTCAGAATCTACAAAGAACTAAAATAGATTTACAAGAAAAAAACAAACCCATCCAAAAGTGGGCAAAGGATATGAACAGACACTTTTCAAAAGAAGACATATATGAGGCCAACAAACATATGAAAAAATGCTCATCATCACTGATTATTAGAAAAATGCAAATCAAAACCATATTAAGATACCACCTCATGCCAGTGAGAATGACTATCATTAAAAAATCTGGAGACAGGCCAGGCACGGTGGCTCAGGCCTGTAATCCCAGCACTTTGGGAGGCCAAGGTGGGCAGATCACAAGGTCAAGAGATCAAGACCATCCTGGCCAACATGGTGAAACCCCATCTCCACTAAAAATACAAAAATTAGCTGGGCGTGGTGGCACACGCCTGTGGTCCCAGCTACTCGGGAGGCTGAGGCAGAAGAATCGCTTGAAACCAGGAGGCAGAGGTTGCAGTGAGCCGGGATTGCGCCACTGCACTCCAGCCTGGCAACAAAGCAAGACTCCGTTTAAAAAAAAAAGAAATCTGGAGACAACAGATGCTAGAGAGGATGTGGAGAAATAGGAACACTTTTACACTGTTGGTGAGAGTGTAAACTAGTTCAACCATTGTGGAAGACAGTGTGGCGATTCTTCAGAGATCTAGAACCAAAAATACCCTTTTACTCAGCAATCTCATTACCGGGTATATACCCAAAGGATTATAAATCATTCTACTATAAAGACACATGCACACATATGTTTATTGTGGCACGGTTCACAATAGCAAAGACTTGGAACCAATCCAAATGCCCGTCAATTACAGACTGGATAAAGAAAATGTGGCACATATATACCATGGAATACCATGCAGCCATAAAAAGAATGAGTTCATGTCCTTTGAAGGGACATGGATAAAAGCTGGAAACCATCATTCTCAGCAAACACAGGAACAGAAAACCAAACACCACACGTTCTCACTCATAAGTGGGAGTTCAACAATGAGAACACATGGATACAGGGAGGGGAACATCACACACCAGGGCCTGTTGGGGGATGAGGGACTAGGGGAGGGATAGCATTAGGAGAAATATCTAATGTAGATAACAGGTTGACAGGTGCAGCAAACCACCGTAGCACGTGTATACCTATGTAACAAACCTGCACATTCTGCACATGTACCCCAGAACTGAAAGTATAATTAAAAAAAAAATTTGCAAAACAAAAAATGTGCTTGATTTGCTAACTGGAAGAGATAAATCACTGTAAAATTCACAGTCTTCAATGATTTTCTTCAATCTAAAGATTGGAGATCACTGATTTCACAAAATAGAGTTGCAATTATATCTTACCTTAACCTCCATACTTTTTTTTTTTTGGAGACAGTGTCGCCTGTGGCCCAGCCTGGAGTGCAGTGGCACAATCTCAGCTTACTGCAATCTCCACTTCCCAGATTCAGTCAATTCTTCTGCCTCAGCCTCCCAAGTAGCTGGGATTACAGGCATATGGGCACCATGCCTGGCTAATTTTTGTATTTTTTAGTACAGACGGGTTTTCACCATGTTGGCCAGGCTGGATCCACCCACCTCACCCTCTCAAAGTGCTGGGATTACAGGTGTGAGTCACCGCGCCTGGCTCGAAGCTCCATAATTCTATATTGAAAAGTCAAGCTTTAAGTTTCTTCTACTCACAATCAAATAAGATCTGTACTTTAATTTCCAAAATTTTAGTCCAGTGAGAGTTCTGATCAATCCATCTTAAAATCAATGATAACCAATTTCTCTATGGCTGTTCAGTGAAAAAATATCTTCTAGCGATGAAATGCAAAAGTCTAACAGATAACATTTGCCATTTTCAAAGAGTTACTACTCACTACCTCCCTGAAAAAAAGAGGTAAATGATATTATTGACATTTTGCAGAAGTAAACAGTAAATTATTTAAAAGAATTTCTCAGGGACAGAGACCCATAATTTCAGAATTGTGACTACAATTCATTATGAAATTTTAGCCAAAGCAATTTAAGATCCCATTTCCCTTTGAAAGCATAAAATGTCAGTAAGGTTTATCTACATTACTACAATTTCATTATCCTCTTTCAAGCTACAAATCTTTCAAGACAAGACTATTTTAGTTTATTTCATCAATCACAAGAATCCTACGTACCTATTTAAATAACTCAGTGTTCAGGGATTAACTGTAACTGCAATATACTATCCCTGTAACCATCATTGTAAAAGACTAATCGTGTTCATGCCCTACTTCTATCAGGAGTGTGCCTCTATCATTTGTATCAGTAACAAAGCTAATATGAAAAATGATCTCCAATGTTATTTTGCTCTACAGAAAACTATAAAAAGAGAAAAATGAAACATAAAAAAGTATGATAAATTCTATTTTATAGTATAATGACATAAATGCAAAGGTTTAATAGACTAGCACTGCAGCAAAACATTTGATAAATCCCGACAGAATTCTATCTACTCTTCCAGCATTAAAAAATTAAAATTAAAAACTAGAAAAAAATTAAAATGGAGTTATTTTAAGTGATTTCCAAGGACTCACATAAACCTAAGGCAAAGGTATATAAAAAAAAATTCCATGCAAATGGACACCAAAAGCAAGCAGGAGTAGCTATTCTTGTATCAGACAAAACAAACTTTAAAGCAATACCAGTTTAAAAAGACAAAGAGGGACATTATATAATGATAAAAGGACTGGTACAACAGGAAAATATCACAATTCTAAATATATATGCACCTAACACTGGAGCTCCCAAATTTATAAAACAATTACTACTAGGCCTAAGAATTGAGATAGACAGCAACACAATAATAGTGAGGGACTTTACTAATCCAGGAAATGGATAAATTCCTGGAAATATACAACCCTCCCAGATTAAACCAGAAAAATATAGAATCTCTGAACAGACCAACAACAAGCATCAAGATTGAAATGGTAATTTTTAAACTGTCAACAAAAAAAAAAGTCCAGGACCAGGCAGATTCACAGCTGAATTATATCAGACACTCAATGAAGAATTGGTACCAATCCTATTGACAGTATTCTAAAATACAGAGAAAGACAGAATCCTTCCTAAATCATTTTATGAAGCCAGTATCACCTAATACCAAAACTGGGGAAGGACATAGCAAAAAAAGAAAACTACAGACCAATATCCCTGATGAAAACAGATGCAGAAATCCTCAACAAAATACTAGCAAACCAAATCCAATAGCATATCAAAAAGATAATCCACCATGACCAAGTGGGTTTCATACCAGGAATGAGGATGTTTATTGACATATGTAAGTCAATAAATGTGATACACCACATAAACAGAATTAAAAGCAAACACCACATGATCATCTCAACAGATGCAGAAAAAGCATCTGACAAAATCCAGCATCTCTTTATGATTAAAACCCTCAGCAAAATCAGCATAGAAGTGACACCTTAACATAATAAAAGCCATCTTCAACAAACCCAGAGCCAACATTATACTTAACAGGGAAAAGTTGAAAGCATTCCCCCTGTGAACTGGAACAAGACAAGGATATCCACTTTAACCAAATCTATTCAACATAGTACTGGAAGTCCTAGTGACAGCAATCAGACAAGAGAAGAAAATAAATCACATCCAAATCAGTAAGGAGGAAGTCAATCTGTCACTGTTGATGATATGATCATATACCTAGAGAACCCTGAAGATTCATCATCCAAAAAGCTCCTAGAACTGGTAAATGAATTCAGCAAAGTTTTAGGATACAAAATTAATGTGCATAGACCAGTAGTTCTGCTACACCAACAGTGACTAAGCTGAGAATCAAATCAAGAACTCAACCCCCTTTACAATAGTTACAAAAAAAATAAAATACTGGTGTTCACAGCTGCCACCGCACCGCAGTCGCTCTCTAACACCAGCGCTGCCTCTTGCTTGTCTAGCTCTAGCCAAAGGAGAGGCAGGTAAGTAAGGCGGTCTCTGTACCATGGCTGGTAAAAAGCAGACTGCCGCAAATCTACCAGTGGTAAAGCACCCAGGAAGCAACTGGCTACAAAAGCTGCTCACAAGAGTGTGCCCTCTACTGGAGGGGTGAAGAAACATCATCACAGGCCTGGTACTGCAGCACTCGGTGAAATTAGATGTTATCAGAAGTCCACTGAACTTCTGATTCACAAACCTCCCTTCCAGCATCTGGTGTGAGAAATTGCTCAGGACTTTAAAACAGATCTGCGCTTCCCGAGCGCAGCTATTGGTGCTTTGCAGGAGGCAAGTGAGTCCTATCTGGTTGGATTTTTTGAAGACACCAACCTTTGCACTCTCCAAGCCAAATGTGTTACAATTATGCCAAAAGACATCCAGCTAGCATGCCGCACATACGGAGAATGTGCTTAAGAATCCACTATGATAGGAACTATTTCATTCTCAAAAAAAAATCTGTTTTTCCTGTTATTGGTCATTCTGAACGTTAATTTTTTTCCATGGGGTCAAAAGGTACCTAAGTATATGATTGCGAGTGGAAAAATAGGGGACAGAAATCAGGTATTGGCAGTTTTTCCATTTTCATTTGTGTGTGAATTTTTAATATAAATGCAGAGACAGAAAGCATTAATGCAAGTTAAAATGTTTCAGTAAATAAGTTTCAGTGGTTCAACTTTATAATAATTATAAATAAATATGTTAAATTTTTCTGGAAAAAATAAAAATAAAATACTTAGGAATATACCTAAGCAAGGAGGTGAAAAACCTCTGCAAGGAAAACTACAAAACACTGCTGAAAGAAATCACAGATGACATAAACAAATGGAAACACATCCCATATTCATGGATGAGTAGAATCAATATTGTGAAATGACTATATTGCCTACAAATTCAATGCAATTCCCATCAAAATATCACAATTCTTCACAGAACTAGAAAAAAAAATCCTAAAATTCATATGGAACCAAAAAAGAGCCCACACAGCCACAGTAAGACTAAGGAGAAAGAACAAATCTGGAGGTGTCACATTACTGACTTCAAACTATACTCTCATGTCATAGTTTCAAAACAGCATGGGTACTGGTATAAAAATAGGCACATAGACCAACAGAACAAAACGGATAACCCAAAAATAAACCCAAATACTTATAGCTAACTGTTCTTTGGCAAAGCAAACAAAAACAAAGTGGGGAAAGGACAACCTATTCAACAAAT
The DNA here is from genome assembly GCA_004027715.1 of Plecturocebus donacophilus. Taxonomy (NCBI): domain Eukaryota; kingdom Metazoa; phylum Chordata; class Mammalia; order Primates; family Pitheciidae; genus Plecturocebus; species Plecturocebus donacophilus. The sequence continues at coordinate 26,735 of PVKP010031028.1, forward strand.
GGTACTGGGATAATTGCCAAGCCACATATAGAATGAAACTGGATCCTCATCTCTCATCTTATACAAAAATCAACTTAAGATGGATCAAAGACTTAAATCTAAGATCTGAAACCATAAAGATTCTAGAGATAACATCGGAAAAACTTTTCTATATATTGACTTAGGCAAAGACTTCATGACCAAGAACCCAAACACAAATGCAACAACAAAATAAGATACACACATGGGACTTAATTAAACTTAAAAGCTGCACAGCAAAAGAAATAATCAGCAGAGGTCAGGCAGAGTGGCTCGCACCTGAAATCCCAGCACTGTGGGAGGCTGAGACAAGCGGATCATCTGAGGTCAGGAGTTCAAAACCAGTCTGGCCAACATGGTGAAATCCCGTCTCTACTAAAAATACAAAAAGGAGCCAGGGGTGTTGGCACATACTTGTATGAACCACTTGAACCTGGGAGGCAGAAGTTACTGTGAGCCGAGATTGCACCACTGCACTCCAGCCTGAGTGACAGAGTGAGACTATTGTCTTTTAAAAGAAAAAGAAAAGAAATAATCAGTAAA
>PVKP010031029.1:0-27348 GCA_004027715.1 Plecturocebus donacophilus
CCCCTTTTTTTCCCCCCAAGTGTTCTGTCTTGGGGAGTTAGGGCTTTATTTATGAGTTTCCGGTGTGCTGCTGCCTTTTGTTTTCTTTTCAGGGCTGCCCTGCCCAGCAAGGAGGCAGCTCAGTCCCTGTCTGCCTGCAGAGGCTTTGCTGAGCTGCTGTGGGCTCCGCCCAGCTGCCCTGTGAACTTCCCTGCAGTCCGGTTTATGTAGGTGTAATTAGATCTGCCTCGGCAATAGTGGCCCGCCTCTGTAATGGCGGGTTGCCTCAGCAACGGGCAGGCTGCTTCCGCAATGGCGGACTACCTCTGTAGTGGTGGAGTGCCCGTAATGGCGGACGCCCCTCCCCCACAGAACTGGACCGTCCCGGGTTCAGCTGTGCCTGCTGTGAAACTCTTAACCGAGAGCGTTTCCAATTGCTGTTTTAGCCGAGCCTGATCACCTGGCTCGCTGTCTCAGAGCCCTTTTTTAGTTGAATGGGCGACTCGCAGGTGTTCCAGTCGCCTGTTGAAAAGGCGCCAGGATCTGTGTGATTTCCCCTGAGGGGACACACTGCGCAGGCTGAAACAGTGGCGCTGAGATTCGTAGCGCTTTTTTGCCTGGGAATCTCCTGGGCTGGCTCCCTGATTCAGTCCCCTTTTTAATCCGCCTTCCCGTAGCTCCACTCGCCAGTTAAAAGGGCACACAGACTAGTGTATTTTGTGCGGAGAACCGCCGCGCCGGGGCGCCGGCAAAGCAGCCGCGCCGGCCCAAACAGCCGCGCCGGCCAAACAGCCGCACTGGCGACCCGTGGCGCTGCTCTGCCTGGGGATCTCCTGGTCTGGGGGTAATAAAAATCCGTCTGGAAATGCGGCGTCCACTCACCCTCTGCACCCTCACTGGGAGCTGCAATCCTGAGCTGCTCCTATGCGGCCATCTTGGATCTCCCTCCCAAACTTTTATCTGTATTGTAGCTCCTGAGAATCCCATGGTCCAGAGGATGTGGTGGGAAGGGGAGAGTTAGCCCTTCTCTAAAGCGTTTTTTTTCCTTTCCTTCATATAATCTATTGTCTTTAACATGCCAAAAATCCAACTTTATTAGTTGATAGAGCCGTTGTCCTTTTATGAGGCTTTTGTGCACTTTAATTCCAGCTCTCATGGCTAAGGCTGTTGGGTTGACAGAAATTAGCTCACAAACCATTCCCCCAAAACAACTGTGATTTCTGCTTTAATTGAGAAGCAGAACATGTTAAGCACTTTTATTGGGTGGTGCCTGGTGAATGACAGATGTGCTCTGTGCGATGGACTGCTGTGTACATCCTGTGTTAAAATGGGCCCATTTGTTGCAAAAACGCATAATGAAAAGCTTGATTTGATAAAGATACAGCCTGTGCACCAACTCCATATTGGAACTTGTTTAAATATGAATCCAGATTTCCAGTGAGACCATGGGTAGAGCTTCTCTCAATTGTTGCTTTGACAGACCAAATGGGAGCTAAGTTAGCAGCTGGAGATTTGATGATTTTTGCACTTATGCAGAGTTTCAAGGTCCAGAACTGCTAGGAGAAGATGATTTCCTCTAATGCATTGAACTGTCAACTCATCAAGATTTGTTTTCTGACATTTCAAAGTGCACTGTATTATTCCGTTTTAAGCTACTCCTGAACTCTTTTAATCTTTTTTTCTTAATGCATATTTATTGCAATAGAGGTATTTTCTTATTTAGAGGGGATTTGACTTTGAAATGTACATGAATATAGAATAAAATGAGAGGCTAGAAACTCATAATTTGGTTCTACTTATTGAGATAATAAGGAGCAGAAGTGATTTCCAAACTTTGTGAGAACTTGGGCACTTTTAGAACTGTTAGTGGCATTTTTAACTAAAATGAGTTTAGAAAGCTGAATGCTGGATTTAGAATAAGTTAAACGATGTGCACAGTTGACCAGAAGCTTAGTAGATGAGCTTACCCCACCCTTTTGATGTATTAGTAACAATTCAACAAGTCACTCTGACTGCTAGGCAGAGCCAATCCAGAAGTTTAGTATCCCACCATTAGTAGCAAATTCTTTTGGGTTCTTTCTCTGGATTCTATCTGTAGTTCAACAGATGTTAATCATCTATATTAAGAAATGTTGCATGATCTGCTCATGTACTCTAGAACCTAAAGTACAGTTAAAAAAAAAAAAAGAAAAAAAAAGAAATGTTAACAGTAAACAGTGTAACTACTCACCTGGCCATTCTACTCTTCATTCATTCAGCAAATAGTTTGAGAACACCTTCTATGTACCCTGCACTGTGCTAGACAGGCCATAGACATTTTCTCTTATTTATGAAGGCATCTTGTAAAATAGTCTTTATGTATCTGGTAACAGATAATACAGCATCTATTTCAAGGCCAGCTGCAATGAGTGCATTTTCTGAAGTTTGTATGGGCTTTTCTATATTTTTACCATGTTCAATTTCCTCCCAAGTTAGTTCCTCTCCCCATAACAACCCTCATTATATGTCAAACAGCACTTTCAGAAAAAAAGACAAGAGAACTGAGTGGTGCAGGCTTTTGTAGTTACCATTTATGTGACCGTATCTTTGTGTCAGCTCTTGGGGTCTTGAAATCTGAAATATCTTCCTTGAACCATGGCCAAAGTTACCTGATGGCTCCAAGGCCAGGAGACATCAGGTGCCAAAGTTACTATCAAAATTCAGATGTGTTCTGTCCAACATCCTGCATCAAGTTAGGTAACAGCTGGGTACCTAAATCCAACACAGAAGAAGGAGAAAAGCAAAGGATGTTGTTTTTACGTGACTATGACCTAAACACAATGGCAAGCCACAGAAAGTCTTAAGGCAGAAGGTGATATGGAAAGCCCCATGGTGCTCTAAAGCTTCTCTCCTGTGATAGATAAGATGTTACCCACCCAAAGCGTTCATGAAGAGCATAGAAGGAGCTTCCACTGATGCCTCAATAGTCTATTAATCCATTACAGTTCCAAGCAGATCCTAATATAATTATTTTGTAGAGTTTATGAACATATTTTCTGGAGTCAGACTATTGCAGGCCTGATCAGTGGCTTGACCCTTGAGCAAATTATTAATTTCTCAAGGACTCAGTTTCTTTTTAAAAAAATTAGACTAAGATTGTCTATTTTATAGAGTTGTTATAAGCATTAATCTTCTGTGATTATCATTACTAATTTTCTATAATGTGCTAGAAACTTATTTAGAAACTGGAACTATTAATATAAACAGTTAGTTACTGACCTCAGGGACACCAGAAACTAAGGGAGAGACAGACACTAACAAGACAACAGTATGCATGGTGGGCATGGTAATAGAAATTCATGCTCAAGTGGGAATCTGAGGGGTGGAAGGGCATCTCAGAGAAGTTGACCTCACATTGTGTCCTAGAGATTAGGAAGCATTAGCCAGGGCAGCATAGGTGAAGAAGTGGAATGGGCGTGCAGCATGAATGGTTCAAGTGCCAGCAAAGGCGTGGCATTGAGAAGCAGTGTGTGAAGGCAGGGATGATGGACAACTTGCTGCAGGAACAGGAGGGGCAGGTGTTGCAGGTTAACCAGGGCCCCAAAATTAGTAATGATAATGATGGAAGATTAATGCTTATAAGAACTCTATAAAGTAGGCAATCTTATTAGTCTAATCTTAAGAAGAAACGGAGTATTTCCATAACAGCTGAAACCTAACAGTATTTAATGGAAGCTCCTTCTATGCCCACCATGTGTATGATCATCTTGTTAGTGCCTGGGGGACCTTGCAGGCTGTGCCCAGGTCCTGGAACTTGATCCTACTAGATGACAGGATGGAAGGATGTCCAACAGGGAGGTGGCATGGTGACATTGACTTTTTATATGGAATTCTCTTGTGGGCATAAGGTAGTGCTTGAGGAGACAAGGCAGGGAAGCAGGAAGGTGAGGGCCAAGGTGGGTCTGTACTGGGATAGCCACAGTGACCACAGAAAGATGATGAAGGATTGGAGACAGATGGCAGCACCCTGGAGCAAGGAGATTTCCAAAGTCCAAGGGAGAAGATGGCAGTTGATGGTTGATGTCTGCAGTCTGTGTGTGCAAATGACAGTAATGTTTTCAAGTGTTAGATATTTGTCATTCCTAAATCAGGAAGTAAAAAGTGTGGGGATGATTGCATTGAGGTAGTGGAGTAAGAGGAGGGAGCTGGGCATAACCCATGGTTCTCCAGCTTCAGGAATTGGGAGGAAGAGGGAGGACCAGACTGGGAGGTGAGGGAGGACTGTCATCCGGGTTTTCCTCCTTTCTGTGCCTCTGAGCAGGCCCCGACCTGTTCAGCAGGTGCCAGCTGGTACTGGAACTGAAACTGGATCTGGAAGTCCAGGTGCTTCTGGAACTGGAAACAAGTGAGACGGACGACTGGGAAGATGGACTGCCAAATCATTACTCTTGAATTCCTGGGTGTATTCTGTTTTTGTACATTGGTAGTGGGCATGTCCTCTGAGGCTGGGATAGTGCCTTTTGCTGATGACAGCACAAAGACCCTGACCAGTATCCGTGGTCATCTCTGTGGGTCCCACAGAGCCCTCAGAATTCTTCCCACTGTTTCTGTTTTGTTCTTGACATCTCATGCTCAGCTTCTTGGATGGATAATATTCTGCCTAACATCCCATCAAAATGACTTTGAAGAGGGTTGTATTTCCGTAACAGGCTGAAACCTAACGGTATTTAGTGGCTCAGCAGAAGGTGAAAGGTGCTGAATTTTAATCAAGGGATTTTTTTCTTTCATTTTCCACACCACCAGATGTGATCCTCCTTCTGCCTTCTGTTTTATCGGAGACTCACAGTGCCAAGTGGTGATTAAATTAGTATGTGGCGTCACTCGGGTCTGATTGCAAATATACAGCACGGGGAGGATTCCAGTGAGCCTTGGTTCCAAATGACCTTCTCAGAACGGTTAAGCCAAGAGATCAACTGCAGTATGCAAAAGATATAGAAGCAGGCTTGAAAATATTAGGCCGGGCAGTTATCCTAGGCCTGGCTTTCAAAGGAAGGCAGCACCACCCTTATTAAATACAGGTGACACAACTCCTGAACTTATCTCCAGAGGTTTAATCACAATGCTAGACGCCCAAATACTCTTTGATTAGATTCTACAAGCCTTTCTTGTAAGTGGCATCATTCTCTATCACAGAAAAGGGGAGTCCCCACCTTTCAAATGCCAAAATATACTAATACCTCTCCTACCTTGAAACACCACCACCCAAATCACTTTTTTTCTTGGCTAGTTACCATTTTTTCTGCCCCTACTTAGAGCAAAATTTCTCAGAAGAGTTGTCTATAATACATGTTTTCTCTCCAGTTCCTTGCCTCCTGTCTTCTGCATAGCTACTGCAGTCATGCTGCTGCCCCACACGCCACCAAAATGACTTGTATCAAGGTCACCTCCTCTTTTGGTCAGTTCTCATTCCTCTACTCTGCTGACCCTGAGCAGTGCTTGATGAGCTCTCCTCACCTGCATTTCAAGACACCCCACACAGTCTTGGTTTTTCTTCCATCTCAGGAGTTGCTCTTCATCACTCTCCTTTGTTGCCTCTTCTTTTCTCTAAACTCTTGATTTTGCAGCGTGAAGCTCAGCCCTCAGTCCTCTTTTCTGTCTAAACTCACTTTTCTTGTGATCCCAATTCCATGTTATGACCTTAAAGGCCATCTACATCCAAATGGTGGGAATATTTATATATCCAGCCTAGACCCCTTTCCTGAATTCCAGATCTTATATTATATTGGCACCATGGGCCACTCACGTCTTTCTTCAAGGAAGAACTTACCCTTCAGGCACTAGGAGTACAGCTAGATACTGGTCTCCGGCTGTAGCTCCTTCAGTGTCTGCTGCATTGTTTGACTTGAAGCTATATTCTCCCCAGCCAGTCCCCAGTCAATGACTGAAGATGCCAGGGATATCTGGGACTGGATATTTCTGCCTAATGTAGGGATTCTCTACTGGCTACCTTAATTCCAGAGCATATGATTGCGTTGAGCAAGACTTGTCAGATCTGTATCACCATCTATACATCCTCCTGACAAATCTTGCTTTGTCCTCTTATCTCAATTACTTAAGGGTAATTTCACTGCAGTCTTGGTGTGGTTGTGTACTAGGAACTGCATTCTTGAGGGCTTTGTGTTCAGCCTTATGACCAGGCTTCTCCATACATCTCCTGGCTACTGATCTTGTTCCCTCTTCTTGTATCCTTTGCCTGCGTAGTACCTGCAAGAATTAAATTGGCTCCTGTTTTTTCAAAGGAAGCCCCCTTCTCTTTCTACTACCTACCACGTTCATACACACACACACACACACACACACACATTCCTGGAACCTCCTCTGAGGGCAGCATCCAGATGTTTGCTGACAGACATCCTTCCTTCCTGCTGTGTGAGGCTTGCCAGCCTAGACTCTATCAAATGACCTATTTCTCAACTGGAAGTGGTCCCCATGCTAATTGCTTGCCTGGAGTGTGACTTATTTCTGGAAAATTCCATTATGGTGTTGAGTCTCTGTCTGGACATTCCCTGATTACCAGTTTCTAGATTTCTAGAGCTCATCCTCCAACTTCTATTCTTACGTTACCTACAAAGCAGATTTTTTTTCATTTTTCTTTTGGTTTTAATTCGATCTACTTTGTCATGCTGTAATGAACTCTTTCTCACCAGGCAACCATGTCATAAAGTAAGCCATATATTGGAGAAACCTAGATGGAAACTTTAGAAATTCCTTCTCAAATTAGTGCAGACCCAATGACCAGTTAGAGACAGCTGTACTCATGTTAAAATATCACCAGGGTGACTTGCCTTTGGCTCTGGAGCCCATGACCAGTTGATCAACACTAATATCTCTAGCTACATCTACACTCCCTTCTTTATATGCGTATCTTTAGTGAACACCATAGGGAATTCTAGAGTGCACACCCCTTTAATCAGGGCTTCCTGTGACATCCTCTGTGTGCTGAATCAGTGGAAGCTACATCTATTTCAGGACCACAGTCATTTGGTGGTATGCTCCTTTCACAGAATGCTGTTGGTGAAGTATGCACAGATGAGGACATCTGTACTTCAGGAAAATGGATGTTGTCTGTACTTCAGGAAAATGGATGATGAAGAACAAAGATGCTATTTATACTGAGGCTTCAAAAATCTCACAAACCGCTCTGAAATGAGAATTTTGCATGTGCACTACTTTGCACCAAAATATCCCCATAGTGAAGAAGATAAGCTAGATTTCTACCATTAGTCAGGGTTCTCTAGATATCTATATATTTATATTATAAAGAATTGGCTCACAGGACTATGGAGGCTTAGAAGTCCTAAGACCTTTAGTCTGAGGGTATGAGAACCAGGATTCCAATCCAGGTTTGAAGGCAGGAGAAAACCAAGGTCCCAGCTCAAGACCACAAGCACATGACACCGATTTCTCTCTTGCTCAGTTTTTTGTTCTATTTGGTCCTTTAATTGATTGGCTGGAGCCTACTCACAGTGGGAAGAGCAATCTACTTTACTGGATCCATCCATTGGAATGTTAATTTCATTCAGAAACAACCTCTCAGACACATCCAGGATAATGTTTAACCAAATATCTGGGACCCAAGAGCCCATTCAAGTTGACACATAAAATTAACTATCACAAGTCTACCCCTGGTCAGCGTCACATCCTTATGCATCTTCCTGAGTCATATTTAATCTCCAAATAAAGGTAATAACAAGGTCATAATTCCACCTGACATGATATAACTATCCTGTGTACAACTGAAAATGAATTAATTCCTTTCCCAGAAGAGAAGGTAAAGTCCTTGAGTGATGTTTACTCTTCTCCTTTATATTCCACAGCTTAAATATGATATTAATAATACTTAAATACTATGATATAAAGTCAATACCTCTTATGTTACATAATAAAGGATAAGATAGGGAAGAAAACAAAGCTATTTGATGTGTGTGTGTGTGAGACACATATACACATACATGTTAATTAAAAAATAAGGGGAATATTTATGAAAATTACAGCCCCCATTTCCATAACTTGTCACCAGGTTATGGTTGGTACTTGTAACTACCTTCTTCCACTACCCATTATGTGTTCCTTTTTGCCTTCAGAAAATACCTCAGCAGGCATGGATCCTTACCTGTTGGAATGACACAAGCCTTCATTCCTGAAGGGTCTGAACCATTCATAGGTCAACCTGGATTGGGCTACTGTAATTTTTCATTGACCTTAATTACAGGACATGGTAATATTAAGAGACACCCTGAGGGGTCTCCTGTATTTTAGATATACTCTTCTTTATTCCCATTGTGGAGTAGCAGTGTAATTTTCACTTGGTAGTCAGGATCAATCACCTCAGCCAGCACAGTACCTCCCTTCTTTGTTGATTCAGAAGAATGATGATTTCAATGTGGCTGGGTGGCAGTTTTAATTCCAGTTCAATGGAATCATTGTTGGGTCTCATGTCAGAAGTATTTCTCCTTTTGGAACTAAGACTTCCAGGCAACCAGAGCATAAGGTCACAGGAACAGGAGGTAAAAACATTTCTAGTTATTAGTGGGTGTAACAGTGAGTGGTGCCACTTCTATTTTTACGCTTGGTTCATAGACTCATGAATCCTGGCTATGGGAGAAACAGAACCATATATCAGATCCTGATTCATAGCATATACAGCCTGCTGGAGAACCTTGCCTTAGCTCAGCAAAGTAGGGCTACTTAACTGGTGCTATAATTGAGTCTTCAAATGGTCCCTCCATCATTACTTAGGGCAGGTGCTTCAAGATGGTGGGGATCGTGGTAAGACCAATGAAGTCCATGAGCATGAGCCTATCACCACATTTCTTTGCTGTGAAGTGAGTATCTTGGTCAAAAGCAGTGCTGTGTGAAATACTATGATGGTGGATAAGGCATTCCGTAAGTCCACAGATGGTAGTTTTGGCAGAAATGTTGCATATAAGGAAGGAAAATTTATATCTGGAGTGTCCATTCCTGTAAGAACAAATTGTTGTCCCAACTATGATGGCAGTTATTGGTATCGAGAAGTGAGGTGATATAACAAACATAAACTGAGAGTATTTTTAGAACTGGCTAAGGGTTAGAGACTGGAAGAGTTTTCAGGTGCATGCTAGGAAGAGCCAAGATTGCCACGAAAGAACTGAAAGGTGACTCTGGAGAGGGCTCAGAAAGAATAGAGGAGAGCTAGAGAGAAAGCTTTCATTTTCATAGGGAATATATACATAATCACAACCATGATGTTGCTATAAATATGCACAGTAAAGACCATTCTGTTGCAGTCATGGATAGAAAAGAAAACTCTGTTATTGAAAACTGGAGGGAAAGCAGTGCTTGTTATAAAGTGGCAAAGGGCTCGGCTGAATTGTGTTCTAGTGTGTTGCGGATGGCAGAACTTGTGAACAATAAAATTGAAAATTTAGCTGAGGAGATTTCCAAGCAAAGCATGGAAGAAGAGTTTTGATTCCTCCTGACTGCTTTTAGTAAAATGTGAGGGGGCAGAGAAATTGAAGATGAAACTGTTAAGCAAAAAGGATCTAGAACTTAAAGATTGGGAAAATTCTCAGCCTACCCAAGTTACAAAAAATGGCAAGCTTACTTTGAAGAGAACAGTATGGGTGTGGCTGCACAATGTTTGATAAAGAGGTCATAGATGCAGCTTATGAACTTAATAAGCCATTTCAGCAGAGGCCAGGAGTAGAGATGGGATTTTAGCAGCAAAGGCAGTGCAGTTTGAACTAATGGAGACAGAGAATGCAGGACAAAATGAAGGAAAAGAGTTGGACTTCTCGGCTTCTATAAGATGGAAGCACAGATCTATTTGGCTGCAAACATAGGCTGTTTTTCATTAAAAGGGAAGACAGATCCCTTTTAATTCAGGTAATTCAGAGATCATCAGCCAGTCCCACCACAGGCCCACAGTGCACAGGCCTTGCAGAAAAGATTATGTAAATCTCAGTTTCAAAGTGTGAGACCATTTGCCCTGCAGAGAGCTGTGGGATGGAGGGTAGCCCACCAAGCCCTGGGGGTGACATTGGCACACTAGTAGGTCTGGAGAGCAGAACACTGAGCCAGAGAGGATTCTTCTCTAGCTTTTGTGGTCATAGAATTTACCTTGGTTGGGTTTGGACTTCCTTGGGACCTGTTACCTCTTCTTTCATTCTTATTTCTAACTTTAGGATGAGAATATCTCTCGTATGCCTGTCCTACCATTGTGTATTTTGGCTTCACAGGTTCACAGATGGAGAGAAATTTTGCCTCAGGATTAATCATACCTTTTATAAGTATCTGATTTAGATAATATTTAAATGAGACTTCGGATTTTTGACTTTAAAGTTGATACTAGAATAAGTGAAGATTTTGTGGACTACTGGGGTGGAATCATTATATTTTGCATGCTATATGAGCATGGCTTTTGGGGGTTCCAGGGCAGAGTTATGGAATAAATATTTGTATGTTTATTTATATTTGAAGCTCTAACACTCCATGGGATGGTATTGGAGACAGGGCCTTTGAAGGTAGTTAGGTTTAGTTGAGGTTGTGAGGGTAGAGTCCTCATGGTGCCATTAGTGCCCTTACAGGAAGAGATTGAGGAGCTAGCTCTCTCTGTGTCTGCCATGTAAGGCACAGAAAGAAGGCAGCCATCTGCAAGCCAGCCAGAGAACCCTTAGCAGAACCCAATCATGCTGGTACCCTGGTCTTAGGCCTTCCAGCCTCCTAGAAATATCTGTGGTTTCAGCAACCCAGTTTTATGGCATTTTGTTATAGCAACCAGAGAAGACCAATAAAGATTGTTTCCCCCTTTTTGACTATTATGAATACTGCTGCTAGGAACATTTGTGTGCTAGTGTTTATAGGGACATATGTTTTCATTTCTCTTGGGTATATACCTAGACGTATAATTACTGGGCCTTCTTATGAAAGTTTTTTGTTTAACTTTTGAGACACTGCCAAACTGTCTTGTAATGTAGTTGTACCATTTTACAGTTCTATCAGCAATGCACAAGAAATTCCCATTTCTCCACATCCTCACCAACATACTATCTCCTACTCTATTCATTATAGCCACTTTGGTGCTTGTGAAGTGCTGGCTCATTGTGGTTTTAATTCACGTTTCCCTAATGAGCAGTCATGATGAGCATCTTTTCATGTGCTTATTAGACATTCATGTGTCTTTGGAGAAATGTCTGTTCATATTTTTTGCCCATTTTAGGATGGGCTATTTGTTTTCTTCTTATTCTTTGTAAATTCTGGATGCAAGTCCTCCACCAGGTTTGTGTTTGCAAACATTTCTGAATTGTTTGATGAGAATTTTGAGGAGACTACTGAATGTGGGCTCTAGGACAAAGGATATTTCATACGTGGCTCCCACAGCCCTCTTTTCACAGACAGCCTTTCTTCTAGTAATTTCTGGTTATGTGAAAAATCAAGCCATTTATATTGTCAGATGGATCCACCAGACTTCTCTTGGATGCTCCAAAACTGCTGATGTACTTCCCTGTTAGGTTTGGAGGTGGGTAGTGGAGGGATATGGCTTATTTTACCCATTGGTAATAAACCCTCGAAGAAAACTTCCAGCTGTTTGCAGAAATTTTTGATAGTACAGGGTACAAATGATTTTGGATATCCATTTGATTTGTTACTTAGTGACAATGTATTGAAATCTAAAGCCTCTAGGGGTGTACAGAACACAGGAACATGGCTTACCTGGTGTGTGCTTCCTTCTGCACAGGCCTTCCTAATTTTTCAGATAATGCATTTGGGATTTACAACTTTCTTCACTGACTGTGACCTGATTTGAAAACACTTGCTCTTTTGTGCAAATAATATTTTTCAAGGTGTGAAAAATGAGAATAGAATCAACTGCGTGAAATAAAAGAAAATCCAAACTGGCTTTTAAAACGTGAATAAATATCAGGGTTGACACAATGCTTGGAACTTTCCTTGTAGTAACATAATCCTCATTTCCTCTCATCAATGAACAACTATCCAGAGAATCGCAGGAAGTTTCCCACAATGTCCTCCTCTTTCTCACTTAATGTCAGGTTGGCATCCAAATTAACCTAAAACGAATAGCATCCTAAATATAATTAGCATACTAATATGAACAGCATCCTAATATAAACAGTGTCCTAAATTCCTACCCAAATTACAAGCTTGATGCATCACTTTCCCATTTTGCTAAATCTACTTTCCTACTGGCTTTAATCATCTCTTTTTTCAGGTGGAACATTTTTCAGAAAAATATGTATAGTGCTAAAATCTCAGAGAAAACTTATAGAATCCAGCAAGATGATCCATGCAAGAGTCCTAGCTCTTTAGGGAAAACTCAAGCATTAAACAAACATCAGGCATCTTTGTAAAAGAATGATTTATATTCCTTTGGGTATATACTCAGTAATGGGATTGCTGGGGCAAGTGGTATTTTGGTTCTAGATCATGGAGGACTCTATTATAAAGATACATGCACACGTATGTTCATTGCAGCACTATTCACAATAGCAAAGACATGGAACCAAACCAAATGCCCATCAATGATAGACAAGCATTTGGATAAAGAAAATGTGATACATATACACCATGGAATACTATGCAGCCATTAACAGAAATGAAATTACGTTTTTTGCAGGGACATGGAAGAGGCTAGAAGTCACCATCCTCAGCAAACAAACACAGGAACAGAAAACCAAACACTGCATGTTCTCACTCATAAGTGGGAGCTGAACAATGAGAATACATGGACATGGGGGTGGTGGGGATGGGGATCATCACACACTGGGGCCTGTAGCGGGGACGCAGGGAGGGAGAGCATCAGGATAAATAACTAATGCATTCTAGGCTTAATACCTAGGTGATGGGTTGATAGATGCAGCCACCCGCTATGGCACACGTTCACTTATGTAATGAACCTACACGTTCTGCACATGTATCCTGGAACTTAAAAAAATAAAATAAAAATCAAGCCTGTAAAGTTGTATTCAACAGATACAATTTCTGTAGTCTTATATGAGATTTATAAATCCTTACTTCTTTCCTCACCTATAAATTTTAGACATTCACAGGAGTGGGAAGTAGGCACATGCCCCAGCAATATGCCCATGTGAAATCCCCACATTCCAGAGAGGAGAAAAAACTTACAATCATTAGAATTACAAGCATATGGATAAATACATATAAAACAACTAAATCTGTTGTGACACATAGTTCCTATTACTGCTTTTGTTGTTCTGGGACAATATAAGAGTTGCATTTTTCATAAACATAGAAAATAACAAAGACACTCTGAGTATCACCTCATGGAGAGACCTCCCTTCTCCTGGTCACCCCCATGTATCCATTCCTCCTTGCATGGCTCTCCTCATTTGACTTTTTTTAAAGCATTGATCTGCCACAAGCACACTCAGGATTCCTTTGAAACAGAATTCTCATGGAAATCAAATTGAAGTGGAGCAGACAAAAGGGTAGAGATTGTCCATACCTCTGCCCTGAATTTTTTTAGGTCTGTGGCATTTACCCAATATTTAGTTTCTTTTAAAACATAATTTCGATGGGGTTGTTTGTTTTTGATGAGGTTGAAAGTGGGTAAAGGATATGAACAGACACTTCTCAAAAGGAGACATTTATGCAGCCAACAAACATGAAAAAAAAGCTCATTATCACTGGTCATTAGAGAAATGCAAATCAAAACCACATTGAGATACCACCTCATGCCAGTTAGAATGGCAATCATTAAAAAATCTGGAGACAACAGATACTGGAGAGACTATGGAGAAATAAGAATGCTTTTCCATTGTTGGTAGGAGTGTAAATTAGTTCAACCATTGTGGAAGACAATGTGGCAATTCCTCAAGGACCTAGAAATAGAAATTCCATTTGACCCAGCAATCCTGTTACTGGATATACACCCAAAGGATTATAAATCATCCTATTATAAAGATACATGTATACATATATTCACTGTAGCACTGTTCACAATAGCAAAGACTTGGAACCAACCCAAATGCCTATCAATGATCGACTGGATAAAGAAAATGTGGCGCATATACACCGTGGAATACTATGCAGCCATGAAAAATGGATGAGTTTGTGTCCTTTGTAGGAACATGGATGAATCTGGAAATCATCATTCTAAGCAAACTGACACAAGAACAGAAAATCAAACATGGCATGTTCTCACTCCTAGGCAGGTGTTCAACAATTAGAACACATGGACACAGGGAGGGGAGCATCACACACTGGGGTCTGTTGGGGGGGCCAAGGGAGGGACAGGGGGATGGTGGGGAGTTCAGGGAGGGATAAAATGTGGAGAAATGCCAGATGTAGGTGACGGGGGGATGGAGGCAGCAAACCACATTGCCATGTATGTACCTATGCAACAATCCTGCACGATCTGCACATGTACCCCAGAACCTAAAGTACAATTTTTAAAAATGCCATATATTGCCAATGATATTCTCTCATTTTAAAAAAAGGGATAAAAATTAACAAAGTGTTAAAGGTGTCTTCAGTCACTAATTACCATTACATATGTCCAGATGTTCAGTATGATGAGATGACAATATTTGGATATAAATAACAAAATGAAACATATACTTTGTAAATTAATATATGTTTATCCTATACATTATTTTTCTTGCCATAATCTCAGGCAGTTCTCTGTTTCATAATTAAAATTGTGTTTTGCTACAAGGAGGAACCAAATAATTGAATAATAAAATATAATCATATCAAAGTGAACAAAATTATATTCTCATTAAAAATATAACTAAAATGAATACAACATCTAAAATATCAAAAAGTTCTTCCTAAACTATCTTAAAATTTTGGTTATAAATAAAAGAGAAACACAAATTATACCCTTAAAATTCAAAATAAAATTATATAAGTAAGGTTGAAATGTTTTTGTGAAAGTTAATAGTTAATACAATTTTATTAAATGTATGAAAACAAAACTTTTTTCCATTTCAGGGCTCTATGTCCCTCTCTGTCAATATCAAGGAAGGCATCACACTTGATTTTCTCTTAATCTACATCTCCAGCTATTCAGATTTTAGCTGGACATAAATCTATTTAGTGTTGCAAAATGATCCTTGGCGCCATGGGCAACTGTTGTGAGCATCTTGTTAATTTGTAAGGTCCTCTGGAATCACCAACTGGAACAGAAAGAGAAGGTACAAATAGGAGCTAGGCACTAGAGGGAAATGATGTGCAAAAGTCTACTGCACTCATTTTATCTAAGAGAAAAAACTGACAAGTTAATTAATTTGTTTTCTCACTTTCCCAGTCAAACCTTCCCCTGACTTCTACGCCATGTGCATTCTTCATGCTGGCACTTCACAGCCTGCAAATCCGTGCCTGTTGGGACCAATCTCCTTTTGTAAGAAAACTGAGGGCGGGAGGTGTGGCCTCTAGAGATGAAGTCACCAGCAGGGACATTTAGGGGACAGGCTGTGCTGTGCCTAATCCCAAGTGACAGAGGAGCATGTGTGCTACTTAATAATTGTGTTTTGTGTGTGGGTGTGATTTTTGGGTCTGTAGCATGGGGCCCAAGGTGGGGACTCCTCTTGCCAGGGTTTAAAGGTGGTGCTGTTAAAAATACCTTAAGATCAGAAAAGTTCATTCTATTTGATTTCCAAAAGTCTTGAAAATGAGTCATATAGCTTGAGCTGGTCACACAATATGGTATATCTATGCAAATGAATAAAATAAAAACAAGTCTATTTTAAATCAAGTGAAGAGAGAAGATGTTAAAATAACCATGAAAATTCTTTCCCCAAAAGATTTGTTTAAATCTTATTCTTGTGTTTGAGGCAGTTTGAAAAGGTAACAATGCCTGCCACCCCCAGCACTCTAGTGGGGGTTTTGGCATCTCATTAACCCTTGCGCCATCCTCGTAGCTTCGTTGTATTTGGGAGTGGTTTTGAGGCTCCTCATCAGTAGAACTGAAATTCAAAACAGAGCTGGGTGATTTCAGAGGCCTTTTTCTTAACCACTTTGTCAAACTGTGGGTCCTTGAGAATACATGGTTTCTACAGGTGAATGGATAAACAAATGCAACCCATCCTTTTAATGAAATACTGTTCCGTCATCAAAAAGAATGAAGTTTTGATACATGCCTCAGTGTGGACAGACCTCAGAAACATCATTCTCAGTGAAAGAAGCCAGGCACAAAAGACCACATACTGCACGATTCAATGTATTTGAAATGTGCAGAATAGGCAAATTCAGAGAGACAGGAAGTATATTTGTGGTTTCCAGAGACTGGAGGGAAAGGAGAGTAAGGAGTGAGTCTTCATGGGTGTGGGGTTTTACTCTGGAGTGATAGAAATGTTTTAGAACCAGGGAGATTGCTACAACACTGTAAGTGTAGTAAATGCCACTGAATTATACTTTAAAATAGTTAGTTTTATGTTAGAGAAATTTAACCTCAATAACAAACAGGCATAATTTTTTATTTTGTTTTACTCTAAAGTGATTTCTGCATTTTTATTATCTTAATGCTAAACCATATGTCTGCCATGGAATTTTACTTTGGGGCTCTTTTAATAAAACAAGATGGCATTTTTACCCAATGTTATTGATTTTATACAATTTGAAATTGTTAAGAGAAGCAATTTATAATATGTGCAAATATATGTGCACTCAAATGCACATTATTATTGGTTGTTGTATGTGTGGTGGTGGTGGGAATGTTGAGGACAGGGTGATGGGGAAGATATTAAATTAGAAACCAAAGTGTAGATGTGGAAATATACCCTAAGTGGCCCTTGCTTGAGAGGGACCATGCTCACACAGCTAAGTTTCTATAAGGTCACAGATATGGTTCTGTACTTTAAGATGTTGCTGTTGGCTGCAGATTCTAGGCTTGTGTCTCTGCAGCCCGCTCTGGAGTGGGAAGGAGAGTAAGGGGGAGGGTGGCTTACATGCCTGGGGGTGAAGCAGACAGGTTGTAACAGATGACGGCACGGTCCTTCTGACATTAGGCCCCTGATTCTTTTCTGTCCTGCATGAGCTTTGCTCACTCTCCCTCCTTATAGTGCTCTGGTTTTTTTCTTTTTGAGATGGAGTCTTGCTCTGTCACTCAGACTGGAGTACCATGACTCGATCTCGGCTCAAAGCAACCTCTGCTGCCCGAGTTCAAGCAACTCACCTGCCTCAGCCTCCTGAGTAGCTGGGATTATAGTTACTTGCCACCACAACCAGTTAATTTTTGTATTTTTAGTAGAGATGGGGTTTCAGCATCTTTGCCAGGCTGATCTTGAACTCTTGATCTTGTGATTCACCTCCCAAAAGTGCTGGGATTACAGGCATGAGTGGCCGCGCCCAGCCAGGGCTTTGTTTTTAAATTGCATACTGTTTCTCTAGCCTGCCATCTTCCCTTTGTCCGCCAGTTACCTGGGTAAACAACAAATGGGTGTTTGAGGGAAGTACCCATTGAGATCAGACATGCTATATGGAGAATGGTGATTCATAGACTTGGTGGGCAGACAAGCCCAACAACCAGGAAAACCAGAAAAGACCTGTGGTGACCCTCCTTTTTTGGAAAGCACTCAACACCTTGGCAAATATGTTCTCTAGCATTTGAGGTTGTAGCACAGACTATGAGCTCTCTTTAATAAATTAATTAATTTATTTATGTATTGAGAGTTTTGCTGTGTCACCCAGGCTGGAGTGCAATGGTGTGATCTCAGCTCACTGCATCCTCCACCTCCTAGGTTCAAGCAATTCTCCTGTGTTGGCCTCCTGAGTAGCTGGGACTACAGGTGTGTGCCACCATGCCTGGTCAATTTTTTTATTTTTAGTAGAGACTGGGTTTCACCTTGTTGGCCAGACTGGTCTGAAACTCCTGACCTCAAATGATCTACCCACTTTGGCCTGCCAAACTGCTGGGATTACAGGTGTGAACCACTGCACCCAGCCTCGTTAATGAATTTAATGCCAGTGATCAGTACATTGTAATTTGATCACATTGTTTCAAACATATTATTGGACATCTGAAGGTTGTACATGCAGTGAGTCATCTTATGTGCTCTACCTAATTTGATTCATTTTGCATTTCAAATGATAGTTTACTGGGCAACTACTGCACACTGCTTGCTGCAGGGAGAGTAAAGAAAATAGGTACAATATTCCATTTTGCATGGAGCAGATGCGCTTTCATTATCACACAAAACAATCCTTTCCCAGATATTTCCAAAAGCTGAAATTGCTGAGCAAAAATTGCTCTCGTATATACAATAAAGGTGGTCAAAAATATAAACTGTTCTAACTAATAGAAAACAGAATTGATGCATCCACACTTTTTTTTTTTGAGATGGAGTTTTGCTCTTGTTGCCCAGGCTGCAGTGCAATGGCGCAATCTCAGCTCACCACAACCTCCGCCTCTTGGGTTCAAGTGATTTTCCTGCCCTCAGCCTCCCGAGTAGCTGGGATTACAGGCCTGCGCCACCACACCTGGCTAATTTGTGTATTTTTTTTTTTATTGTACTTTAAGTTCTGGGGTATATGTGCAGATCTGGCAGGATTGTTGCATAGGTACACACATGCCATAGTGATTTGCTGTTTCTATCCCCCTGTCACCTACATCAGGCATTTCTCCCAGTGTTATCCCTCCCCAACCTCTCACCCCCCACTGTCCCTCCCCTAGCCCCCACCCCCAACATACCCCAGTGTGTGATGTTCCCCTCCCTGTGCCCATGTGTTCTCAATATTCAGTAGCCGCCTATGAGTGAAAATGTGGTGTTTGGTTTTCTGTTCTTGTGTCAGCTTGCTGAGAATGATGGTTTCCAGATTCATCTATGTCCCTACAAAGGACATGAACTCATCATTTTTTATGGCTGCATAGTATTCCATGGTGTATATGTGCCACATTTTTAGCAGAGATGGGGTTTCCCCATGTTTGTCAGGCTGGTCCCAAACTCCCAACCTCAGGTGATCCTCCCACCTCAGCCTCCCAAAGTGCTGGGATTATAGGTGTGAGCCACCATGCCTGGTGATGCATCCAAATAAAAACATTTTATCCAATGTAATTCACATTGGTATAATAAAGTCCTCAGCTTTTTAGCATACATACCACATTATTAACTATCCAAGTATGGGTTAGTAGTAAGAGGCTTATCAGTACTGATTGAAGGAAGATGCTTGAGTCCCTGGTAAATTCACTGTCTCCAGTAAGCAAGCTCACCCACCAGGGAATGACCAGGGCCTATGAGTACATAGCTCATGCCCCTCTATGAGCAGAACTCAGGCTTGTGCATGGCCAACTTCTCCATGAGTGAACTCATCCTACCCTTTCAACATTGCAGTTTCATAATTTTATTTTGCTTTTTATACTCTTATTTAAATATTTACATATAGAAGGACACACATGCATCACACATTGTTTAAACACAATGAAAGTAGACACAAAAGCTGACACTTTGCCCTCAGGGAGTAATTTTAATCAGATAATATTTAGTGTTCAGCTTGAATACTTAGTGGCACTTGCAAACAAATTCCCCTTTTGTCAAGGAGATAGATTTTAATTTTCCAGCCCTACAAGAGAGGACAGTTAGGCCCCCTGACAGTTTGGGGGTTCATTTTTTTTCCAGTTGGCTGCAGAGAGAAGAAGGATGATAGCAGCTTGAGGTCCCCTGGCATGTTCAGAAGCTGCGAATCACTTCTCCCAATTACAGCTCCTTGAGGATGCCATCAGTATGCACCAGCAGTTTCTCACTATTTTTTTTTTTTTTTTTTTTTTTAGCCAGAAGCAAATGAATATATTATCTGTCCACAGCAAGACATGGGGCAAATGAGTCTATGAGTCGTGGGTGATTGGGATTCCTCTCGTGCGTGGGGGTGTGACTATATTTCAGAACTCATTTTCACCGATGCTGACTTACAGGACAGTCCTCAGAGACCTGTCTATCAAACTGCAACATGCTCTGCAGAAAAATTAGATTACTCATGCTCAGAGAGGGCGATGGCAATTTAGAGTGGCCCCTTAAATGCCAATTACACTTGTATTTATAAAGCAAATTAAACCCACGTAAAGGACATTGTTCACACGGGCTACTCTGGCTCTGTATGTACAAGGTTCCACACTGCGTTTGGAAATCGTGAAGAAATGCAAGCGTGTGCACACATGGACACCCATCCACAGGCAGTCACTGTGTACAGCTTTTTCTCCCCCTTTTTTAAAATTTAATTTTAATAACCCCGAAAGGCTCAATTTCTTTATTTAAGTGGCTAGATACACTGTTTTACTATTATTGCCAAATAACTTGATTGGCAAGTCCACTGCCTAAATACCTGTTATCTGTATCCAA
Organism: Plecturocebus donacophilus; assembly: GCA_004027715.1. Classification (NCBI taxonomy): domain Eukaryota; kingdom Metazoa; phylum Chordata; class Mammalia; order Primates; family Pitheciidae; genus Plecturocebus; species Plecturocebus donacophilus. The sequence continues at coordinate 20,310 of PVKP010031029.1, forward strand.
ATATCCATCATCAGCGAGAAATTTGCCGATGGATTCTCTTTGTCTGTCAGAGGAGGGGCTAGAGCAAGGCTTCCTGTGCTCTCCATAAGGAGGCATTGCGGGGCTCTGCATGTCATTCACAGTGTTTACATAGTTACCGAAGACAACAGCTCAACAGCTGAGTCAAAACCTGTAAGATGGACCCGAGTCAGTTATGTGCAGGTGTGCCAATAAAATTCTATTTTTTAATTAAAAATAAAGTAGTAAATCATGTAAGAAAAAAATTATATATTAAAGGTACAATGAAGTCGCACAGAAGAAAAAGGATAGCTCTGGGAAGAGAGATTTTAAAATAATCCAGAGGAGCACACGGTGACTGTTGGCTGAAAATAGACTTTGGTGCATGGGGAGTTCGAGTACTTCCCAGCCCTTCATGGAGGGCTTTTCACAGCACTGGATAATGAAAAAGCGTGGCTGGGAGAAGATTTTCCTCCTCATAATGATATGAGAGTGCTGGTCTCTTTGAAACTCCCTGAGTATGTTCTGAAATGCTAATTGAGCATTTGGATCCTCATCTAGGGGGGTATTTATTTGGATTTACTTGCATCAACTGAGTGGCAAATTTTGTCTGATTCTGCTGATCAGTGCAGCAATCATGGAGGATTTCTCTGATTTGCAACACCCCAGACTGCATGGCACTTGCAGCTTAGCACCAAATATTTTTCATGTCTCCACATTTCAGTATCTTTTGCTGTATAATGCAGCATGGTTTTGTCTATCCAGCATTCTGTCATCCAGAAAACTCTATTAACTTTTGCATCTGTTCTTTGCTGCTATTGGGATAATTGATGTTCATCATTTTGACCCTGAAGCAATTCAGGTGCCTTTTGAATCATGCAGGATTCCATTATATTTCACAGGCATGTGAGTGAGGGAGTCTCTGGTCTCGAGACAGTGTAGCAGTTTGAGAGTCACAGCAGTGTCTAGCATAGGACAAGCCACAGCTTAACAGAAGAAGTCTTCCTTGTTTGGCCAAGAAAGGCTTTTTCCCTCACTTTTCTCCATCCTTTATGCATACACCTAGCCCACATTTTCTTTTCTCTTTTTAGACAAAGTCCATTTATTAAAAAAATATAAAGACTTCCCAAAACTTACAGTAAGAAAACAAACATCTCAATAAAAAATGAGCAAAAGATTTGAGCAGACACTTTGTCAAAGAAGGTAATATGTAGATGGCAAATAAACACATGGAAAGATGCTCAATGTCATAATTAATTAGGAAATGCAAATTAAAACCACAATGTGATAACATTATTCACCTGTCAGACTGACTAAAACAAAACAAAACAGAATGAAACAAATGGACAATTCCATTAGCTGATGGGAATGATGTGGAGCAACTGGAACTTATATTGCTGATAAATATATCAAATGGTACACTCATATTGTATTCTTAGAAAATATTGGCAGTTTCTTATAAAGTTAAACATATACTTATTGTATCACCCAGCAATTCCACCCTTAGGTATTTATCCAAGCAAAATGAAAATTTATGTTCATACAAAAACCCTGCATACGAATATTTAAAATAGCATTACTCATGAATGCAAACTGGCAACAACCCAGTGTCTTTCAACTGGTGAATTCATCCAATGGAATGGTATATCCATCCAATGGAATGCTCTTCCGGAATGAAGAATGAACTATTTCACATGCACCGAAATTAGTGATTCTCAAATGCACTTTTCTAGGTGAAACAAGCTAAAGGCCATTACATGACACTAAAGAACAGATAAACTATAGGGACAAAGAACTGATCAGTGGTTTCTAGAAACTTAGGGAAAGTGGAGTTTTGTACTACGAAAGGGCAGCAGGTAGGCATTTTTGGAATAATGGAGCTGTTCTAAATCTTAATTGTGGTATGATTATATCACTATGTGTTTTCCATGACTCAGAATTATATGCCAAAATATGTGAATTTTACTTACGTGAATCTAATCAAAATTTAAAAAAATTAGCCAAGACCTATCTGATTGAAAACTGTCAACAGAGCAAAACCAATATTTATTGAGTATCTACTATGAGCAGGGCCTGGACTGATGTTGTGAGGAGAACAAAGCCTCATAGTAAGCTCCTTCTCTCCACAGACACCAACCCACCAGAAGACACAGGCAAGCACACAAATAACTATTATGAGGCAGTGAGGAATATGAAATCAAAAAAGGAGCCAAAAAGGTGGAATTGAAGAACGCTGAATTCTTATAAGGATAATCCTAAGCTTGGAGAACTGTAAGGCTGAGTCATAGCAAAAAATAAAGTAGATTGTAAACTGACAAGACTAAGAGAGGAGCAAGTTATGGGTATGCAAAAATATGGTTATTCATCTGAGAGGGTAGGGTAATAAAGGAGTACTCTAAATGCAATTAAATCGAATCAATGGATGAAGCACGCACTTTCTGAGTGTGTACATCTACCAGGCCCTCTGCTAGGCACAGAGACACAAAGATAGGTTAAAATCTGGCCCTGTGTCTAAGCCATGGCCAGTATGGAGTGGGGCAGACTCCTGACTTGATAGTTATAAAACAGTGATAATGATTTGCACTGTGTTTTTGAGTGCAGAGGCTGGGAGAGAGGTAGGGGTTGGCGTTTTCTGGTAGAGATAGTGGTCAAATTGATTGTGAAAGCTTGGATTGGGGCTTAGTTGGGTGGACAGGGCTAGGCAGAGAGAGGGGATCAACAAAGCTTAAGGCTCTGATACAACGTCTGCTGGGAAATACAAGTTGTTCATTGTTGTCGATAGTGTGCAAAAGGAAGATGCTGAAGTGGTGTGTGTGTGTGTGTGTGTGTGTGTGTGTAGTGGTTGCAGATCACGAAAGTACTTGCATCACATAGAGAAACGGCTTCATTTTGAGCCTGTGGGGAACCACTATAGAGTTTCAAAGAGCAGCCTATCCTAAGTCACACTCATAGTCAAATTTTTGTTTTAGGTTGGAATTTTCCATAGCTTTTCTTTTTGGTGGCAGAAGTTCAACACTTTCTTATTCTCTGAATTCAATCCTAAGAGGAGATTGCTTCATTCATGTTAAGGAGCAGATGCTTCTGCCTCATGAAGCAGATTGAAGTGGTGCTTTTCTGTTTGTAGCAGCTCTTGTGGCTATGAACTGCCTGGATTGACTTTTCCATGCCCCTAGCTACAGGGCTTCCTAAGACACTGCCTGAGGAACTAGAGGCCTTTTTTATATAGCTCCTTTACAAAGTCTAGGAGAGAGATGATTAGGACTTGAGCTGGGCTGCGGGACTAGGGGAGAGGGAATGATTTGAGAAATGTTTAGAAGGAATATCTGGTACATGTAGCACGAAGCCCAGTGAAAACTTTGCCTATTTGATTCAGTTACTCCAGCAATTGATAAAACACAGAGTCCTACTGCTTGACCCTGGTGGGAGACTCATTACGTGTCATTAGTAAGACATAGACGGTATTTTTCTTCCAGAAAAGGTGCAAAAACTTCTCAGTGCTCCTGGATTTAGAGCTCTTCTTAGAGAAGCTCAGGTTTTCTTGTGTGTGAAAGGGAGAGAAATAAAAGCATTGATTAGAAAGTTGAAAAAGAAAGCAACTTGGCCTTCATAAAACCAGAGAAAGGGTTGTGACTTCTGGTGGCACAAGTTAACTCCAGAAACCTCACTGATTGTGAGGTCCCAGAGAGGACTCTCTGCATGTAGCTGAAATAACTCAATACTCAGAACCCAGACACAATATTGGCATATGTCAGGGTCATGGCAGGGGAGATCTTGCCAAGGCATAGCCCCTTCAGAAAAGGGTGTCTGGTGTTTCTGACTCTATCATTTGGCAATGAGGGGGCAAAGGCAGTGACCAAATCAGGAGGGAGATCATCACTAGGGCCTGTCCCTCAATGGGATTGCCTTTGCTTGGGCAGACTTTCCCTCCAGCCTTCTAGAAAACCCAGATGGGCAGCACAGCATTGGGAGCATTGGATTTCCTGCCCATGTAGCAAATGGAAGTTTTAGTTGATTCTAATGTAATTTATGGAAACAGAAAAGATACAAAAGGTAGGTATTGCAAATGTAACAGCTCCTGCCTAATAGAATTGAACTGATTTGATTCATGGATGAGGGTGAGAGGAAAATTCAAAGAGTACTCCCAGGTTTTTAGCTTGCATCGCTAGTTAGGTGGATTTATATGCTACAGGAGAATAACACAGGAGAAAAGGTGGACAATGAAACATTCAATTTGAGGGCATTAAATCTAAGGGCACAATAGATTGAAATACAGAGAGGCTGTGTTTCAATAGATACATTGATTGAAATACAGAGCTGACATTCTGAAGTTGCATGTCAGCTCTGGATTTAAATGACTCGATTCTGGCTGGGGAATTTCTCGTGCCTCAGTCTCCTCCTCTGGGAAACTGATATGAAAATAGTGTTGTGGTTTTTAAAAATGGCTTAATAATTGTTTGGCACTCTTCTCATTGAGATGTTGTATATGTTTCTCCAATTCTGAATCTGGGCAAGGTTGTGACCGCTTCAGCTGACAGAGCATGATGCAAATAACACAATATGACTTTAGGGGCTGCATTATAAAAGGCAATTTAGCATCTCTGTTTCCTGCAAGTCCACTCATTTTTGGAGCCCTCAGCCTCCATATAACATGTCCGACTTACCATGAGGCTGCCATGATGTGAGGAAGCCCAATCTACATGAGATTCATGTAGATCTTTGATTGATTGCCCTAGGCGAGGTTCCACCTGAGAGCTAATATCAACTGTCACACATATTTCTGAAGATGCTTTCAAAAGCCCCAAGTTGTTGAATCAACCTAGCTGCCTAATCTTCCCAGGTGAGGTCCTAGATGTCATGGAGCAGAAATAAGCCATCCCTGCTGAGCTCTGTTTGAATTCTGGATCCACAGAATAATAAAATGATTGTTTTATTCCACCAAATTCTGGGATAATTTATTATACAGTGATAATGTATCCAACACCAGGAAGAGATTAAATGTGGAAGCTATTTATTAAAGAAAATACCTGGAAAAGAAAGTTAAGAGAAAGCCAGGAGAAACTTGGAGGGCTATCAGTTGATAATGCATGTCCATCCCTTACTGAAGGAGAGAGGGAAGGAAGGAAGGAAATTTGGGCAGAGCTGAGTTGTTCTAAGGCAAGTTCAGTGGGGATGTTGAGGAGTCCTTGAGGTAAAGCCACCTGTCAGAGGAGCTTCATCCCTGAAGTATTGAAAAGTGTGGCCTTGGTACAAAGGCTGTGATGATTTTCAGATCCCAGGAGCTGAGATCTCTCAGTCAGTAGCAGAGAGCAGAGAGAAGTACTTTCCTGTATATCATAAATACCAACTGGAACAAATAGTAACTGTCTCATTTGATTGTTTTGAAAATGAAATGATTCAATATATGTAGAGCAATACCTGATACATTGGGAATGATTAATAAATATGAATGATAATCAGTAGTAATCTTTGAAATAATGAGAGTGAATAAGACCATTAGTTAAAAGTATAATAAGAAGAGCAATAGACTATGACTAGGACTACGGGGACATTAGCATTTAAGAGACATTCAGTAGAAAGAGAACCATGTGTAAATCCTGTAGCTGGTGTTAATTGAGCACCTACTACATATGGGAACTAAGTGCCACTGACATACAGACTCCAAAAAAGCAGAGACCTTTGTCTGTGGTACCTTTCTGGTATCTAGAACAGCCCCTGGATGAAGAGTAACAATTAAATTTCAAGGCAGTGGAAGTATTTCAGGTAAGAATGGAAGAAATATCAGAATTATAGTATAACCCTTTTGAAGCCTCAGGTGAAATGATGGATCTTGGCAATGACCATCAATGGCTGCTGACATCATAAATTAGAGACAACCTGGCCTTATGTAGCTCATGATGGAAGAACACATTACAGCTTTTGTAGTGTTTTTCTGTGGTTATGCTTGCGTGTGTGTGTGTGTGTGTGTGTGTGTGTGTGTGTGTGTAATCAAATTTAAAGCTAATCAAGCCTCTAGATCTAATCACACATTTAAATAAACACAAGTAAGAGAGAAACATGTTGAATAACAAAATTTTACAGTTAACAAAATTCAGACTGCAGAAAACTGCAAGATAAACCACTCAGTTTCTTTTTAAAAATTCTATTTTATTATGTTATTATTTAGTTAGTTATATTTTGGAGATGAGGGTCTCTCTAAGTTGCCAAAGCTGGACTCAAACTCCTGAATTTAGGATCTCCTCCTGATTTGCTCTCTAGAGTTGCTGGGACTGTAGGCATGCTCCACCCTGCCACCCTCCCAGTTTCTTCATTAACTAAGTTGCAAGGGAAAAACAGGAAACACATTCAACCACTTGCAGTGTATGGGCATTGAGTATGATTCAAACAAACACATTATTAGAAGATATCTTGTGAACACAGGGAACATCTGAAGAGTACTTGGATTTTTGAGGATATTAAATACTAATATTTACATTTGACAATGGTGTACTTGTGTGACTGTTAGTATACCTGAGTGTTTATGCCTGCAAAAATGTGCATTTATTTTAACATGATATATTTAAATATTATTATAGCCTATTTTACTGTGTTGGCCTATTTTATTATGCTGGCCTATGAAATGTTGTCATGTTTTATATGACAAACATGTTTAAAAACAACATGCTTTTAGATATTCTTTAAAATGCAAATACATATCTTTTGAATAATTTTAAAATTATTTTTATTTATTTATTTATTTTTTTTTTAGAAAAGGAGAAAGAAAGAAACAGCAAAAGAAAGAGAAAAAAGAAAGGAAGAGATTTTAGAAAAAGAGAGAAAAGGAGAAAGAAAGAAACAGCAAAAGAAAGAAAAAAGAATGAAAGAGAAAGAGGAAGAGATTTTAGAAAAAGAGAAAAGGAGAAAGAAAGAAACAGCAAAAGAAAGAATAAAAAAGAATGAAAGAAAGAAAGAAAGAGGAAGAGAAAGAGGGAGAGAGAATGGGATTCTTGTTTTATTGCCCAGGCTAAAATACAGTCTAAAAATGGGTATTAAAAACCTCTTTTAT
>PVKP010031030.1:0-27351 GCA_004027715.1 Plecturocebus donacophilus
CAGCTGTGCTTCTCAGTCCTCAGCGCTTCCAATTGCTGTTCTCCTTGTGGGGATGGGACCAGCTGCGCCCGACCAAAAGGGCACCACCCAGTCCCGCACACTCCGCACCGAGAAGCGCCGCACGGGCCAAAAGAGTCGCGCTGGCGACCTGCGTGGCTCCCTCGCCGGGAATCTCCCAGTCCGTGGGCATCAAATATTCATCTGCATTTGCGGCATCCACTCGCTCTCTGCGCCCTCACCGTGAGCCACAATCCCGAGCTGCTGCTACGCGGCCTTTTTGGATCTCTCTCCCTGTGTTTTTCTTTTTTATAGCAATCCTAATGGATGTAAAGTCATATTTCATTGTGGTTTTGATTTGTATTTCCAAAATTTCATTGCATTAAGTACATTCACGTTGATGTGTAACCATCACCACTATCTATGTCTAGAACGTTTTCATCATCTCAAACTGCAATTCTGTACCCTTTGAACGATGACTTTCCCAATTCCCCCTCCCCTCAGTTCTTAATAGCCACTGTTCTACTTTCTGTCTCTGTGTATTTAACTATTCTAGGTACCTCACATAACTGAAAACATTACAATATTTATCCTTTTGTGTCTGGCTTATTTCACTTATTTAAATAAGACACTAGTCTCATTTAAAAATCTTTAAAAAATTACAATAATAAAGTAATTCTCTACTTTTACAGAAGCCCATACATGAAGTACCATTATATAAAACATTTCACTTTTATGTATTTCAGGTTACATGTCTTTAAGGTTCATTCGTATTGTAACATGTATTAGAATTTCATTCTCTTCAAAGGATAAATACTATTTTGTTGCACATATAGACCACATTTTGTTTATTCATTTTTTTTTAATGGAGTCTTGCTCTGTTGCCAGGCTGGAATGCAGTGGTGCGATCTCAGCTCACTGCAACCTCTGCCTCCTGGGTTCAAGTGATTCTCCTGTCTCAGCCTCCCGAGTAGCTGGGACTACAGGCATCTGCCACCACGCCCAGCTAATTTTTGTATTTTTAGTAGAGATGAGATTTCACCATGCTGTCCAGGATGGTCTTGCTCTTGACCTTGTGATCTGCCCACCTTGGCCTCCCAAAGTGCTGGGATTACAGGTGTGAGTCACCCTGCCTGGCCTTTGTTTATTCATTTATCCATTGATGTGCATTTGTGTGGTTTTCAACTTTTATCTACTGTGAATAACACTGCTATGAACACTGGGGCACAAATATCTGCTTGAGTCCTGCTTACCGTTCTTTTGGTACGTATACAGAATTTGAATTGCTGTATCAAATGGTAATTCAATGTTTAATTTTTTTCAGAACCACTATGCTGTTTTCCAAGGGGCTGCACCGTTTTACATTCCCACCTGCAATGTACCTGGGCTCTAATATCTCCACATTCATACCAACACTTATTTTCTGTTTCTTTTTTATAATAGCCATCCTAATGGGTATAAAGAGGTATCTCATTCTGGTTTTGATTTGCATTTTCCTAATATTTATTGATGTTGAGCATCCTTTCATATACTTAATGGCTGTATGTGTCTCTTCAGAGAAATATCTATTTGAGTCCTTTCCTCATTTTTGAGTTGTATCATTTCTTTTGTTGTTGACTGCTATCATTTATTGATATTAAATCATGAGTCAATTATCAAAATAGATAATTAAATTTTTTATATAATAATAACGCTTATTTCCCAAAGCCAACTTCAGAGTAAAGACAAATGTGTCAAGTCTAGTCCTTTTGGTCAGAAAATGAATCATGCATCTAATTTAAAAAAAATTCAATATATTATAGGCTTTATTCTAAATATTGTGGAATCGTCATTAGTACTAGTTTTCATAAAACCTTACTTGTTGGCATTGAAAGGCCATAACAAAGTTCTCTAAACTCTGAAAGTAAAAGGTCTTAATACTAAGAAAGGTTCTGTGGAAGAGGTGAACATTTGATTTGATAATGGATATGGTTTGAAATTATGTTTTAAGAATGATGTCATACTACTCCTCCTGATTCCAGTCAAATAAATAAGAAAATTCACAACTCAAGTTTTTTGAATAGTGAAACATAATGAAATGCGTACTTGAGGTAAAAAGTCAAACAAGAGTGAGAAGGATAGATTAATAATAATTAAACAAGAGTGAGAAGGATAGATTAATAATAATTATTATTAACATAGCATCACCAATATAAAAATATATACATTATGTCCATATCTTTATGTAGTAATGTAAATAGCTGCTACGAAAAAGAGATTATATATATATATATATATATATATATATATATGCATGTGTGTGTATGCAGTTTTATGAGACAGATCATGAAAATGGATGACCACACCTAATAGTGGTATATGTATTAAAGTTATATATGCTGTATATTTTGTGACATTTATCTAGTGATTAATGGGATAAAAAAAGAGTGGTGGGTTAATGTTAATACACATTATTTCTATTTCATTATAATTAAGTTCTTTTATATGCTACTAAAACAGCAGATATTTTCCTTGTTGACACCTATTATAGTTTGAATTTGAATATTTGTGTGGGCTCAGAAACTCCCCTGTAATATGTCAGCTCTGTGAGGTCAGGGACCCTGTCTGTCCTGTTCACTTCTGAATCCATAATTCTTGGTATACTGTCTAGCATGCAGCTGGTTTTCCAATATATGCTGTTGAATTAATGAGAGAAAATAAGTCAAAGAAAGGTCGCAAAGGCAAATTCACATCACAAGGAGAACCAGGCAGTTGAATCTAAATTTAGGTTTTCAAAAATAAAAATCTTGCCTTTTGACCAGTGGGAAATAACACAGCAGTCAAATAAATAAGGTTGCCCAGTAAGATCTTGGTTTGGTTATTAGTTCTCAATATATTCCTTTAATTGGTTCATGCAGCATTTCCTGCAGGAAAATATATTGTTTGATGTTTCTGGAGAATAACCTAAGATATTCAAGTTTACTGGTGAAAACAGCCACATTTGAAATGGGTCAAGTTCAGTACACTTGTATTATGATTTCTTTTTCTACTTCCTAGAATTCCATTTCATCACTCTTTAAAGTCAAATTGAAAAGAACCAACTCATATTAGTGGGCTCTTCTCATGAGGATTCTGGCCAGCCCAGAAGAAAATACTTCTGGATTCTTCCAGACCAATTTAGACAACATGAGAGGCCCAGATAAACATTTTCATTTGAGTATTTGTCTCCACTGCTTCTCAAGTATAGCTTCCCTGATCTTTACTCATCTAATCCAAAAGAATAATTTTCTCTTTTAAGGACATTGCAGGGCATAATATAATATTATCTCTGTAGTGATTTTTAGCTATTTAACTATAGTTTATATAACTATATAGTTATATTGAAATATTATTATTATTTGTGACAAGGTCAGTAGGTCATTATGAAGTCTGAATTATAATATATTTTAAATGAGATGACATTGAATTAAACTCCTATGATAACTGTAACAAATAGCAGAACTATTTGAATGATGTGAAATGGAAATTTGTAATTAACATGTCAATTATGGGAAAATGAACACTTAAAAAATGGTTTTATAATAATTCAAGGTAATTTGTCCTCTTAGACAAAACACTTTTTTTGCATATTTTTAGTATATGTGTGAGTGTGTGTGTGTGTGCGTATGTGTGTGTGTGTATATATATATATATATATATATATATATATATACTTTAAGTTCTGGGGTACATGTGCAGAACATGCAAGTTTGTTATATAGGTATAAACATGCCGTGGTGGTTGGCTGCATCCATCACACCATCATCTACATTAGGTATTTCTCCTAATGCCATCCCTCCCCTAGCTCCCCCACCCCCTGACAGGCCCCAGTGTGTGATGTTCCCCTCCCCGTGTCCATGTGTTCTCATTGTTCAATACCCACTTATGAGAACATGGGGTGTTTGGTTTACTGTTCTTGTGTTAGTTTGATGAGGATGGTTTCCAGCCTCATCCATGTCCCTGCAAAGGACATAAACTCATCCTTTTTTATGGCTGTGTAGTACTCCATGGTGTATATGTTTCACATTTTCTTTATCCAGTTTATCATTGATGGGCATTTAGTTTGGTTCCAAGTCTTTGCTATTGTGAACAGTACCACAATAAACATATGTGTGCATGCATCTTTATAATAAAATGGTTTATAATTATTTAGGTGTATACCCAGTAATGAGATTTTTGGGTCATATGGTATTTCTGTTTCTAGATCCTTGTGTAATTGCCACACTGTCTTCCACAATGGTTGAACTAGACACTTTTAATAAACATTCATTCATCACCTATTAAGTTCAGAGCTAGGTACCATATGGTTCAGAATCATATTAGGTTCAGAACTAAGTACCATATGGGGACACATAAAAGAATAATGATGGTTCTGTTTTTTGTATTAGTAGGAGAAGCAAGAACAAACACATTGCTTTGATTGAAAGATCATATGTACCAATCTGTAATTTTACTGAGGCACCTGTTTGAATGGCAGATTGATGTGTGTGGGAGGCACTTTATTGAAGAGTTATATATATTATACATCTTATTGAAAACTTTGGGTGAAAAATGCTCCTTTAAGTTACTTTAGGGAAAGGCAATCTATGACTGTCAATGAAAATAATATTTTGGAGGAAATTAAAATATTTTAATTTTCACAGGTTAATTTTCAAATTAGCCTATGAAAATATTTGTGAAACTTGGGATCTGTGAGCTTTTGTTTACATGAGTTATACTTATCTACATTTACCACATTAGAGACTGAATCTGAAAAAATGGTTAATGTTTATGTTAATCTATTTTTTAAAATTGTACTTTAAGTTCTGGAATACATGTGCAGATATTGCAGGATATCCCCCTGTCACCTACATCAGGCATTTCTCCCAGTGTTATCCCTCCCCAACCTTCCCCCTGCCCCGTTGTCCCTCCCTTAGCACCTCACCCCAACATACCCCAGTGTGTGATGTTCCCCTCCCTGTGTCCATGTGTTCTCATTGTTCAACACCCACCTATGAGTGAGAACATGTAGTGTTTGGTTTTTCTGTTCTTGTGTCAGTTTGCTGAGAATGATGGTTTCTAGATTCATCCATGTCCCTACAAAGGACACGAACTCATCATTTTTTATGGCTGCATAGTATTCCATGGTGTATATGTGCCACATTTTCCTTGTCCAGTCTATCACTGATGGGCATTTCGGTTGGTTCCAGGTCTCTGCTATTGTAAACAGTGCTGCAGTGAACATATGTGTGCATGTATCTTTATAATAGAATGATTTATAATCCTTTGGATATATACCCACTACTGGGACTGCTGGGTCAAATGGAATTTCTATTTCTAGGTCCTTGAGGAATCGCCACATTGTCTTCCACAGTGGTTAAACTAATTTACACTCCCACCAACAATGTAAAAGTGTTCCTATTTCTCCACATTCTCTCCAGCATCTGTTGTCTCCAGATTTTTTAATGATCACCATTTTAACTGGCATGACATGGTATCCCAATGTGGTTTTGATTTGCATTTCTCTAATGGCCAGTGATGATAAGCATTTTTTCATATGTTTTTTGGCCTCATATGTTTTCTTTTGAAAAGTATCTGTTCATATCCTTTGCCTACTTTTGAATGGGTTTGTTTGTTTCTTTCTTGTAAATCTGTTTTAGTTCTTTGTAGATTCTGGATATTAGCCCTTTGTCAGATGGGTAGATTGCAAATTTTTTTTCCCATCAAGTGATTGTTTCTTTTGCTGTACAAAAGCTCTTAAGTTTAATTAGATCCCATTTGTCTATTTTGGCTTTTGTTGCCAATGCTTTTGGTGTTTTAGTCATGAAGTCCTTGCCTATGCCTATGTCCTGAATGGTTTTACCTAGGTTTTCTTCTAGGGTTTTAATGGTATTAGGTCTTATGTTTAAATCTTTAATCCATTTGGAGTTAATTTTAGTGTAAGGTGTCAGAAAGGGGTCCAGTTTCTGCTTTCTGCACATGGCTGGCCAGTTTTCCCAACACCATTTATTAAACAGGGAATCCTTTCCCCATTGCTTGTTTTGGTCAGGTTTGTCAAAGATCAGCTGGTTGTAGTTGTGTGGCGTTGCCTCCAAGGCCTCTATTCTGTTCCATTGGTCGATATCTCTGTTTTTGTTACCAGTACCATGCTGTTTTGATTACTGTAGCCTTGTAGTATAGTTTGAAGTCTGGTAGTGTGATACCTCCAGCTTTGTTCTTTTTGCTTAGGATTGTCTTGGCTATGCAGGCTCTCTTTTGGTTCCATATGAAGTTTAAAGTGTTTTTTTCCAGTTCTGTGAAGAATGTCCATGGTAGCTTGATCGGGATAGCATTGAATCTGTAAATTGCTTTGGGCAGTATGGCCATTTTCATGATGTTAATTCTTCCTAACCATGAGCATGGAATGTTTTTCCATCTGTATCCCCTTTATTTTCTTGAGCAGTGGTTTGTAGTTGTTCTTGAAGAGGTCCTTTACATCCTTTGTTAGTTGTATTCCTAGGTATTTTATTCTCATTGTAGCAATTGTGAATGGGAGTTCACTCTTGATTTGGCTCTCTGTTTGTCTGTTATTGATGTATAGGAATGCTTGTGATTGCTGCACATTGATTTTGTATCCTGAGACTTTGCTGAAGTTGCTTGTCAGTTTAAGGAGATTTTGGACTGAGACAATGGGGTCTTCTAAATATACAATCATGTAATCTGGAAATAGAGACAATTTGACTTCCTCCTCTTCTAATTGAATACCCTTTATTTCTTTTTCTTGCCTGACTGCTCTGGCTAGGATTTCCAGTAGTATATTGAATAGTTGATTGCTCTGGCTAGAACTTCCAGTACTATATTGAATAGGAGTGGTGAGAGAGGGCATCCTTATCTAGTGCCAGATTTCAAAGGGAATACTTCCAGTTTTTGCCTCTTCAGTATTTTGAGAAACATTCCATCGATACCTAGTTTATTGAGAGTTTTTAGCATAAAGGACTGTTGAATTTTGTTGAAGGCCTTCTCTGCATTTACTGAGATAATCGTGTGATTTTTGTCTTTGGCTCTGTTTATGTGATGGATTATGTTTATAGACTTGTGTATGTTGAACCAGTCTTGCATTCCTGGGATGAAGCCTACTTGATCGTGTTGGATAAGCTTTGTGCTCTTGCATTTGGTTTGCCAGCATTTAATTGAATATTTTTGCGTCTATGTTCCTCATGGATATTGGCCTGAAGTTTTCTTTTTTTGTTGAGTCTCTGCCGGATTTTGGTATCAGGATGATGTTGGTCTCATAAAATGATTTGGGAAGGATTCCCTCTTTTTGGATTGTTTCAGAAGGAATGGTACTAGCTCCTCTTTGTATATCTGGTAGAGTTCATCTGTGAACCTATTTGGACCTGGACTATTTTTGGTTGGTAGGCTATTAATTGCTTCCTTAACTTCAGACTTTGTTATTGGTCTATTAAGGGTTTCAACTTCTTCCTGGTTTAGTCTTTGGAGGGTGCAAATGTCCAGGAGTTTATCCATTTCTTCCAGATTTACTGGTTTATGTTCATAGATTTGTTTTCAGTAATCTCTGATAGTAGTTTGTATGTCTGTGGAATCGGTGGTGATATCCCCTTTATTGTTTTTTATTGCATCTATTTGTTTCTTCTCTCTTTTCTTTTTTATTCATCTGATTAGTGGTCTATTTTGTTGATCTTTACAAAAAACCAGCTCCTGGATTTATTGATTTTTGAGGAGTTCTTTTGTGTCTCTGTCTCTTCCATTCTGCTCTGATCTTAGTTATTTCTTCTCATCTGCTAGCGTCTGAGTTTTTAAAATTTTGCTCCTCTAGCTCTTTCAATTTTGATTATAGGGTATGGATTTTAGATCTTTCCTTGCTTTTCATGTGGGCATTTATTGCTAAAAATAGACACCGCTTTAAATGTGCCCCAGAGATTCTGGTATGTTGTATATTCATTCTCACTGGTTTTGAAGAACATCTTTATTTCTGCCTTCATTTCATTGCTTATCCAGTTGTCATTTAGGAGCCAGTTGTTCAGTTTCCATGTAGTTGTGAGGTTTCGAGTGAGTTTCTTAATCCTGAGTTCTAATTTGATTGCACTGTAGTCTGAGAGACTGCTATGATTTCTGTTCTTTTGCATTTGCTGAGGAGTGATTTACTTCCAATTATGTGATCAGTTTTGGAGTAGGGCGCTGAGAAGAATGTATATTCTGTGGATTTGGGGTGAAGAGTTCTGTAGATGTCTATTAGGTCCACTTGGTCCAGGTCTGCATTCAAGTCCTGGATATTCTTGTTGATTTTCTGTCTCGTTGATCTGTCTGATATTGACAGTGGAGTGTTAAAGTCTCCTACTTTTATTGTGCAGGAATCTAAGTCTCTTTGTAGGTTGTTAAGAGCTTGCTTTATGTATCTGGGTCCTACTGTATTGGGTGCATATACAGTTAGGATAGTTAGCTCTTCTTGTTGCATATGTTAATCTATTTAACAATAAACTCGGCAGGGCATGGTGGCTCATGCTTATAATCTCAGCACTTTGGTAGGCCAAGTCTGGAGGATCACCTGAAGTCAGGAATCCAAGATCAGCCTGACCAACACGGAGAAACCCCATCTCTACTAAAAATACAAAAATAGCTTGGCGTGGTGGCACATGCCTGTAATCCCAGCTACTTGGGAGGGTGAAACAGGAGAATCGCTTGAACCTGGGAGGCAGAGGTTGCAATGAGCTGAGATCAAGCCATTGAACTCCAGGCTTGGCAACAAGAGCAAAACTCCGTCTCAAAAAACAAAACAAAAACAAAACAAAAACAAAATACAAAAGAGGATAAACTCATTACAATACAAATATAATATATAACCTTTCATAGAAATAACTGTGTTTTCCAAAACAAAAAAATAAGTGAGAAAAGTGGGATTGTTTTACATTCTGAAAATATTTTAATGCCTGGCTTAAGAGGAGATGGTAGTATTCTATCTGCTTCTGCAATCAGTTTTTTTTTTGTGATATTGCACGTCATAGAGACAAATAAACCCTTAGTAAAATTATTAACTAGTTTTGACCTCACAGAGCCCCTGAAAGAGACTGTGGGGCCCCAAAGATGCCTGGATGTCAGTTTAGGAGACACCCCTCTCTACACTCAAGGGTCTATTGAGAAGGTAGCTATCATACAAGGCAGGTTGTGATGATGGCCCAAAATAAATATAAACAATAAGTAAAAGAAGAAAATAACAATTAAATGAGCATAATCTAAAAGGAAACAAAACAAAAAACAACCAAAGCTCTAGTAGATTGGAGGTTGAAGAAATGTAAAAGTTCCAACTTCTGTGTACTTATTTGTGATAGGAATGATAATAAGAGGAACAATACAGAATTGTTGTGAGACTGGATGAGGTAACAGATGTTAAGTGTTTAATATGCTGCCTAGCATACAGTAGGAGCTCAATTAATGTTCAGAATTACTGTTGTTATGTTTGTCCAGTAAAAGTGGAGGAAGTGTACCTAGGATAGGGGGAACACTTTAGGAAAGAAGTGAAGGGTGATTGTGAAGGGTCTTTCAGGACAGATCAGGTGGGTTGAACTTTATTGCTCGTGGAATAGAAAAACCATTGAAGATTGTGGGGAGATAGTGGCTGAATTAGATCTGCGTTCACAGTAAGACTGGAATCATCTACCTGTGCCTTTGCTTCCTCATTGATGTGCTCAGCTAATACTTTCTTTTCAGGTGGGAAGGGGAGAAACTTGAAGCCACTTTCCATATTCCCAATCAGATGAAGTTAACATTAGCACTCTTATTTCTGTTTTGCATCTGGGCAGGCTGCAGGCCATCACTGGCTAATTTTGTTATTGACACTTGTAGCCTCCCTTAGCGGTACCTTCACATCTGGGTCCCCACAGACCAACTCCTATGTTTAGCTGGTTGACAGATTTAAAAACGCTTGTCCAGTGACCCAGGGGCTGGAGGTTAAGTTTTAAGTAAGTGGGGTTTGACAAGGACAAGGACAAAAAGAGCTTCTGAAAAAAATAAATAATTTGCATTCAGGATGTGTAAAATATCCACCCCCCCATCCCCAGTAGGATGAGAAGACTGTTATAGCAAAGCTTTATTGCAGATCTTTTAGCCAGAACCCGAATAGCAATCTGCCTTGACCATAATTCCTGCATTCGTTTACTTGTGCATTGCTTTTTATTCCTCATGGTCAGCTTTTCACCTTTGAAACTACGTGGTATGTGAATAACTTTAATACCTCAGGGTTTTTTTTTTTTTAATATATAAATCATAATTTAACTTTATTTTGAAAGCCTCCCAATTGCCTAAGAATTTGCATCTTTAGTACCTCAAAGGGCTATTGTGATGATAAACTGAGATAATATATGTAGAAGTGTGTTCAATTATTATATAGGAAGAGGTGGTTTATATGTGTATGTGTGTATGTATTTCATCAGTCTCTAACAGTTTTGGACCTCCATGAAAAGCAAATTCTACACAATAAGATTTTCAATTGGTTCAGAGGTCCAAGCTGAATTTGAATTCAGTGGAACAAACTGAGAAGCCAACTTGGCTCCTTTAACATGGTGATAGGTTATAGTTGAAAGAAGTGTAGCAATGGTTATAGACAGGAATGTTTTAATGTCCTAGACAAGAAGGGGAGAAAGAAAGAAAGAAAGAGAGAAAGAAAGAGAGAAAGAAGGAAGGAAGGAAGAAAAGAGAAAGAAAGGAAAAAGAAAAAGTGAGAAAGAGAAAGAAGAAGAAGGAAGGAAGGAAAGAAGGAAGGAAGGAAAGAGGGAGGGAGGGAAGGGAAGGAAATTTTCTCTTCATAAATTTTTTTCCTTTCCCTCATTAGATGGAAGTTCTGAAACTCTGGATGTTTTTGTTTCAGCAATGGCAGTATGGTGCCCTTGAAAGAAGTATTCAGCAGTACTGTGAAGAATGTGCTAAAAGCCATGTTTCAGATACTAAGTGGGAAGGAATTGTATCACTGAGGCAGCTTTTAAGGCATAGCTGCAGCTCTCATATTGCTGTACGTATAGTTAAGGCCCATTAGTACTAGCTTGAGAATGCAGTGAGAAAGGCAATTAAGGCAAGAGGATGTAAATTATTCTAGTTACATCTAGAATTTTGTACCCAGTTATATTAGGTTGATGCAAATGTAATTGCAGTTTTTGTCATTACTTTCAACTTACTTTAACCCACTTAGTTACATCTACTTACAAAAAATGCTACTTTTATCTTTCTGCTTTTCATCTGCTTTCATCTTACTTTTAACCTGCTTAGTTACATCCACTTACAAAAAATATTCTATGGATACTTTTTGATCCTCTTTGTAAAATGACTCCTATTACTCTTCACTGGTTATAATAGTGACATGTCTTCATTATAACTTTGTACAGTACATAAAATATAAAGAAAAAAACGAAAATTACAAATTTCTTACCAGGCAGGGATAATCACTTTGACCTTTATATATATTTCCTTCTAATTTTTTCTACTCATATGTATTTTGCTTCTTAGCAAAATTGGGATAATGCTATACATATATTTTTATATCATGATTTCCCCCCCATTATGATGCAAGCATATTCTCACATTATTAACTTTGAAAACAGATTAATGACTATATCATGTGCCATAATATGGACAGATGCATGAAGTGGTGTGTGAAGGGGTTAAGACTGGAATATAAAGTCACACTGCCCGGGTTTGTAAACCAGCTCTGCTGCTGGCCAGCTGGGCGCTTTCGGGCAAGTTAGTTGACCTTTCCTTACTGCAGTTTCCTCAGCTCTAAAATGAGACTGAAAGTAAGGCTTATAAGGTTATAAGGATTAAGTGGGTTAATATGTGGTCATTAAAACATTTAGCATGGTGCCTGGCACAAAGTAAGCAAGGGTCATTATTATCATGATTAATATAATGTTAGATACACTATTTCTGATTTTTCTCATTAAAAAATAAGCCATGATGAAAATTTTTATACTTGTCTTTTTTCCATCTGAGTATTTCCTTAGGATAATTTTATTAGAAGTAGAATTAGAGAGTCAAAAAATTTAATGTATGACTAAATTGCATTCCAGAAAGATTGCAAGATTTGACCTTCCTGCTTCCAACTTATAAGTTTGTCTATTTCACCACACTGTTGACAGTACTGAGAATTTTTATTTAAAACATTTTATACTAGGCTATAATATGTTTAAATTTAAATTTGTATTTTTTGACTATGATTTTAGAAGTTTCAAAAATATATATTTTGTTATACATTTTTCCACTATAAGTAGTCCATTTTCTTTCCCTTGTTTGTAGAAATTATTGATATGTTAATATTTCAACTTGAAATCTGTCACATTTTTGGCAACTGTTTCCCCAAAATTTTTGTTTTTAAAATTTGGAGGAGGTGGATGCTTTTGTGATCCATACATTATTTTTTAAACACAAATTTACCATTCTTTTATCTTTGTATTTTTTTTTCTATAGTTTTTATGCTAATAAGTGAAACTGCAGCATCTCCTTACCCACATTTTCCTCTAGGCTTTTTTGAACGTGAAACTCTTTAGCCAATCTGGAACGTATACCGTATACTGACTACAATTTGAAGTAAAGACTAATGTTATGTATCCTTCAAATAGCTAACCATTTTCACATAACTATTTAATAAGCCTTCCTTTCCTTATAAATATAGTCTTCTCTGTGATATGCTAAGTATATTAAAATATGCTAGATGTTATTTCTGAACTATGTATTATGTTGTTTCTGGCATGTTTATTTTTCTTTTGTACCATACTGTTTTAATATTATAATTTTTGTAGTGCATTTTAATGTAACTGTAGCTTTATTTATATATTGTCTGTAATTGCTATATATGTGAAATAACTTATAGAGTGTGATAAATATTTAGACAACTGAATACAAGCCATTCCATACATGTGTTTGATTCTTAACTAGTTATTTCATACTTAAAGACTAATCATTGAGAGGATAACATGAGTCAAGTGGAAACATTCTACCTTTCTAGTCATTTGTTCAGTGAGATAAAATAGTTACAATCCTTACAGCAGACTTCCTTATAAGGTGTTCCTAAAATAAAGACAAGGAAATAGTGGTTTTGTGTGCTCATACAGGTTTTGAGAACACCATATGAAATAATGTTAAAATATTGATAATAAGATGCTTCTATAGCTAATGTGCAAACTGTACCTCCAAGAGTTAGGGATGCCATTTCCAGATGGCCATGGACTCATTTCTTCACAAAATACCTATTAACATTTGTGAAACATTATATGGGAAACATTCCCAGAAAATGGTACCTAAAAGCCTCATACTTATCCCTCTATTAGGAAAAAAGAATGACAATAGGGTTCTTAGTCTTCCACCTACGGGAGACTACAGTCCTTGACAAAATAAGCAAGGATGTACCAGAAAGCTTTTCCAGAAATTCCTCAGATATCTGCTCACAGCTCATTAGCCTGAACTTGGGCACGTGACCAGACAGAGACTATTATGTCCTGCATATACAATCCAGGAGGGTATAGGGAAAGAAGTTTGAGAACAAGTCTGAAGACTTCACAGCTGTGGTTTCTGAAATAAAGGGAAGTACTTTGACTTGTACTCACAGATTTCAAACTTTGAGTGATCTCTCTGGGCTATAATTCATGATTTACTAGAGAGACAAACTGCTCATGCAGAGGTGATTATCATCACTTGGTGTTTTAAGAATATAATGTGACATTTGAGCTCGTTGCATAGCAATGGCAGGTAGCTATGAAACTACTGCAGTGGTACAGTGTGGACCACAGTTAATTTTAATGCAGTAATCATTTAACACTGCATCTTTACATTTGTTTACATTTCCCTCAACTGCAAATGGCACCATATATGGTCTGGTTTTGTGCATACATTTTGACAGGTTTTAACATTTTATAGTAGATTTTTGTATACTTTATGGTAGCAAATAATAAAATACACTAGTAACTACATATTTTTATGTGTTCATGGCATATTTAACTTTTTCTTAATTTTTCTGATAATTCTAGGCTATGTTGTTTATCTGCAAGCTTTTACAAATTGTCACAAATCTCCCCAAATTTTTCTAATGTATTTATTGAAGAAAACCCGTGTATAAGTGGGCCCATGCAGTTCAAATCTGTGTTGTTCAAGGGTCAACTGTATACAGACATAATGCTGGAGAGGAACTTGCCTCCTATGTGAAAGTAGTTTCAGCAAAAACACTTGCTATAAAATGGCTAGGTTTTTTATATGGTTTGCCCAAGAACTTCCATGACCTCTGTCTCAATGCTACTAGGTTGAGTTTCCCCTAGAAAACTCTCCAGCATGACTCAGAAGGCTCTGTTTATGTAAAGCAGCTTTCAATCTCCATTGTAACCTGTTCCTTTTACCACAGTAACTAGAAATAAATCTGTCTACTTGCTGTGATACAAGTACTTAAAATGCTAAAATTCCAGATTTCAGAGAACCAGGTTTTATAGTGTATACCTTCTTATTTACATAACGAGGCACTTATCCAGTGGGTTATTGCAAGACTGTGGTCTAGGTAAAGGTAGATCAAATGGCTATTCACTGTGGGAAATAGGAACACATCAGCCTTGCCATAGGAACTAAGTGTGGAACATAAGATATTATGTCATTGCCTTCAGTTTCAAAAATAGTTGAATGAAGATTGTTATTTGTTAGATTTCAGATGTATCATTTAATATAGTGGGTCAAAGATAAAGCAAGTTCAAGAATTTGTTGCAAAGAATCTGCCACAATAAATGCATATCATTTATAGTTTTGTATGCTGAATAAAGGAGATGTTTTACCAATCTGGTGCTACAAGAATACAATGGTGAATAAGATAGGATCTCTGTTTATGTTTTGGTTGGGAAGATATACAATAAAGGAATAAATAAGCAATGCAAATAGCAGATAAAGATAAAATTTATGTGGAGAGGATTAAAATAAGATAAAGTAATTGAAAGCAAGTGGATGACTATTTAAATTGTGTGGTCAGGAAAGGCCTCTCTGAAGTGATGTCATTTCAACCAAGATTTGATGACTGAAGCGGAGACTTTCAAGAGCAGATCTGGGGGGAGAGGATGCCAGGTGGAAGAGACTAAGGGCAATGGTCCTATGGAGGCTGGATGTTTGATCTGAGGATCAGAAAGAAAGCTAGTTAGGTAAGAGCCAGATTATGCAGGACTTTGTAAGATTAGGCAAAAAGTTGGTATTTTATTCTTATGCAGTAAGAAAACATTGGAAGGCTTAAACAAACTTGTGTTTTATGATTGGATCTGATTCAGGTTTTAGAGTGATCATGTCTGCTGCTGTGTGGGTCATAAGTGACAAGAGTAGAGACAAGATCATTTAGTAGTCTGGATGTGAGGTCCTATGTTTGGAGTAAGAAAAACTTTAGCAATAATAACCAGAGCTGACATGTGTTCTGTACTGTTATGCACTGGTACCATCAGATGCTTTATTTAACTTAGTCATAAATGGACTGCTTTTCACATGTGTGAGGGGGCTGTCATGAACGAAAAATATAAATTAGTTCTGAAATTCTTCTAAGGCTGGGTGCAATGGCTCACACCTGTAATCCCAGCACTTTGGAAGGCCAAGTTGGGTGAACCATGAGGTCGAGAGATCAAGACCATCCTGGCCAACATGGTGAAACCTTGTCTCTACTAAAAATACAAAAATTAGCTGGATATGGTGGTGCATACTTGTAGTTCCAGCTACTTGGGAGGCTGAGGCAGCAGAAGCGCTTGAACCTGGGAGGCAGGGAGGCAGAGGTTGCAGTGTGCCAAGATTGCGCTACTACACTCCAGCCTGGCGACAGAGTGAGACTCTGTCTCAAAAAAAAAAAATTCTTCTAATCATGGTAATTTTTGTTACCCAATAAAAATTGTATTAAAAAAGTTTGAGTAATTTCTTGACCTTAAAGTGAACTTTGTATTTGAAACATCAGGAGTGAATATGTTAGGCAGAGGAAAGTATTCAGTCCTACTCAGTGCTGATCAGGACTGGCTTCCAGAAGTTTACAGTGCCATGAGGCAATGGGGAGGAGCCCGAAGGGACTTGGCTTAGCGGAAGGAAGGAATGGAGGCAGGACAGACTGTAGATCCTTCTGCCTCAACTATGGGACTGCAACCTATAAAAATCCAAATTCAGGAAGCTTAGCAAAATGCCTATCTAACACAAGCAAGCACCAATCTCTGTGGTTAGAGGGGCTTGTCTGAGGGGAATGGCTGGGGAAAGGGTTTGGGGGCTTTTTGTAGTAGCCAAAGGTTGAGTCAGCTTCAGTTTGAGTCATTAACTGGAGAAGGCAGTTTAAGAATAAGGGGAATTGAGTTAGGTTTTAACACCAGTGGGCAAGAGTATAATGGAAGTGAAGAAAGAAAGCAGATCCCTAATCAGCCGTCTCTTGGGTCCACCAGAGCATCATTAGATGACACAGCCAAGGACAGAAGGAGATCCAGTGTGGGAGAAATAGGAGCAGAACAGGTCAGAAAGGTGGACCAAACTCTCCAAGGTAGAGCAGAGAACCTGCCCACCCAGAGTTGACCCCCAGTGCCTCAGACTTCAAGATTCTTTGGCTTGTTAGTCACCAGATATAGAATGTGAGGTATCTAGAATGTAGGTATACCTGAAAGGGAGAATATCCCCTTCTGATACATGCTGTTGGGTTTTGGATGGGTTGGTTTGAGTGGTATGCTAGATCCAGTTTGTACCTGTGTTCAGTGGCGTCATCAAATTGGTACCTTGAAATTGACCATTATGGGAGCATTTATACCATAGAAATCAGCAAAGACTACAATCAATCTCACTCAGAGACCTGGTTTACCAGCATACCACTGGTTAGCACAATTCACAGGTGATTGATTAGATACAATACTCCAATGGGCTATAATTCCAAGAGATATAATTTTATGATAAAAATTGTTCCTGGGGGTTTTGTAGCAGCAGTCTTATGATTATAATAGATGGCTAGCACAGAGTTGAGACTGTGCAGCAAGACTGATAATCTATGCTAGTTCACCTTAAAAATGGATCAGAAATTTACATTTATGTCACCTTCCTTAAAAGAAGCCATGGTGAAAATATATTACAAGAATAAGAATCGATAATGTAGTCTCAAATGGAACTGCACAGCTGCACGATCGACTACAATGTGTATCAGTGGCCACACAGTATTTGTAGGTTAATAGAAAGTCTGACCTTTTTCCAAATTCAAAAGTACGAATTGATGCTATCACATTTATTGATTATAAACCTTGAAAGCTGGCTTAATAAAGATAATAAGGCGCTGTATTACTATACAGTTGAATATTTCCAAGACAATGTAAAAGTGATTGCTGCCTTAACTTTATGAAGCAAAAGTTTAAGATAAACCAGCTACCTGGACATTAAAGCATTATAAAACCTATGGTGACAGGTAGAATTTCTAGGTTGGTGTTCTGCTAGGGTGTTAGTTGAATAATATTATATATATATGTGGTATATACCATTTTGTGTGTGTGTGTATGCAGGTGAGTGCAGAAACCAGCCAGCTGCTTTAGTGCTAGCAGGAGCAAACTTCCTGCAGTCCCCACATATGTATATTATATATATCACATATATATGTGATATGTGTATATATATCTATATATCTATACACACACACACACACACACACGCACACACACACGCACACATACGTGCCATAGAATACTACTCAGCCACAAGAAAGAATGAAATAATGTCTTTCATGGTAACATGAATGTAACTGGAGGCCAGTATCCTAAGTGAAATAACTCAGAAACAAATTCAAACACTGCATGTTCTCACTTGTAAGTGAGAGCTAAACATAGACATATACAGTAGAATAATAGGCATTGGAGACGCTAAAAGGTGGGAAGGTGGGAGCAGGGTGATGGTTGAAAAATTATCTGTTGGGTACAGTGTTCACTATTCAGTGATGGCCACACTGAGAGCCCAGACATCACCACTAGGTAATATATACATGTAACAAAACTTCACTTGTGCCTCCTAAATGTAAACTTTTTTTTTTTTTTAAAAAAAGAAAAAACCCAGAGCATCAAGAGGCAGTGTGGAAATACGTATCTGAGTTCAAGTGTTTACAGGTTACTCCCCATCTCTTGAAGTATTTGAAACAAACCGCTCAATTAGAAAATTCTTCCTATGATGGACTTCCATAGAGTGGGGTCAGCTTTCTGGGAAAATTAGATTGGGTTCAAGAATTTTGAAATCTGAACTTCACTTTCTGGATTTCCATTTGGTTTCAGATTTTCTTTGAAATGTTTTATTGAACATTGACTCAGCATTCTCAAGGAAACAAACTATAATAATCAGGGCAACAGGTATACTACGTAAAGCACACCCATCTGGAAATCATTTTATTATAAAAAAAAATACCTTCAATGTTAAACCAACTGTAAAGCACTCCAGTATAGTTAAATAAAGTTTTGGGAAACCTTTTGCTTGAATTATAATTCTTAATTATTTGAATCTTTTTTCTCCTCCCAAATATTTTAAAATTCCTTTTGATAACCAAGACTTTGAAATTTAATAGGATTCAGGTGTTTCCAGTCACTCATCTGATACTCAGAAAATTGTTTCTTTCCTCCCTTTTCTTTATAGCCTTCCTTTTACCCTTTTTGAACACACAGTACTGAATGCACACATTCTGAAAGCTAAGGCCAGCTCCTGTTCCACAGCCCCTGCCCTTGATATCGATACCACGGTAAGCTTTCCCCCACCCAGATTCCTTTTTAGCCACAGTACCCAGAAGAGTTTAACATCTGCCTTTACCTTTCTCTCTTTGGTCTTCCAGCCAGGTATGACCTATAAATTGAGGCAAGCCTTACAGCTGGGTCAATAAAGGGCAGGGAGAAAAATGAAATGGTTTTCCTATCATTTGTCACAAAGTTTGAAAAACAGAGTTGGCAAGGAGGAAAAAAATAAAACAGGAAGCTGGATTGCACATATAAATTAAATATTTTCACCCTAACCCTTTTTAGATAGCCCAGGGGTATTAAAAACGTGTGTGTTTTGGATGGCCTCAGCACGCATTCCAACAGTAAATGGCTTCCTGTTCAGCATGTTCGAAGTCAGGCTGTCTTTTGGGGTTGGTTTAAAAATATGTGTGAAATATGTACTTTTATTTTGAGCCAAGTCAAATGTTTTCAATCATCCCCCCTTACTTGCTGCTTCTCTCTTCCCATCCTATTATTTCTTGCCCCTCAGACAGTAAAATATACCCCCAAATGTGGTTTTTTTTTTTTCTGAAAGGAAGTTTAGTGATTAATTATGAGTTACATGTACACATATATTATTGCCCTCAAAGGTATTCACCAAGAACCTGGCCAGTGTCATTCCTGGCTGGCCTTCTTAAGTGTTAGATCTTGGCGAGGAGACGTTAGAGAAGCATGCAAAGAAACCAAGTATTTGGCTTAGGCACAACAGGGAACCAATGGATAATTGAGGGTGAGAAATGGTCTATAACTTTTCACCCCAGTGGTGATGAACCTATAATTCCCAAATTGTTTGTGTAATTTTCTATTTCTACCACATCAGTGACAAATATTATTTTGTACTGCATGTTCCTTGTGAATTTTTTTCTTCATCAGCAAGGTCCAATTAGGATGCCTGAAAGAAAAATAAAAATAACATACCTAAGGCCATCATACCTAGCAAGAGAGACCACAGATGTACCAAGGAGGAAAAATATAGACTTCTAGTGGAAGCCACAGAGTCCCTCTGCAAAATCAGTTGATAGATTTTAAAAACATATGTCATGTGATCTAATTAGAGGAAACTCTTAGATATTCAAATTTGACATCAAGCTGTCAAGGAACCTTTTATATTTGGCATAGCCTATGGAGGCTGCAAATACTCCTCTCTCTAGAAGGCCTGAGATAGGCTTCCCCTCATATGACTGAGCCTATTTAAATTCAGAGTGTTCTTAATTATATTTGCTAATGGTACTAGGTGTTAGAGTTAGCCTTTCTCATATTTTAAAATTTATTTCGTGTAAGAGGTCATCTCTGTTTTTTAATTTTTTTACTCTTATGGGAATTCTATGGCTTATGTTGGATGGAAAAAAAAAAGCCAATCTTTCCAAAGAAATCTCTAAGGCTAATTTATTCAAAGAATGTAAGAGATGTGATTCCAGGCTTTTGGTATTTGCTGTTTTCAATCAGTCTAACTCAGCAAACACTTATTAAATTATTGACTGTGTAAAGCTCAATACTAGGTGCTGTTTGCAGAATATTAATGACCTGGAAGTAATTCACATTGTCAAAGTCCAACACCTTTTTATTATTAAAAAAACTCTCAGAAAACTGGGAATATAAGGGAACTTCCTCAACATGGTAAAGGGTATTTATTTTTTAAAAAACCCATAGCTAATATCACGCTCAATAGCAAAAAACTTAAAACTTTCCCCATAAAATCAGGAACAGAACAGGACCCCAGTGTTATCACTGCTATCCAGCATAGCTCTGGAAGTTCTAGCCAGAGCAATTAGATAAGAAGAAGAAATAAAAGGATTCAAATGGGAAAGGAAGAAGTAAAACTACCTCTTCATAGATGAACTTGATCCTCTAGGTAGAACTCCTACAGAATCCACAGTGAGGCCACTAGAGCTAATAAACAAACTCAGCAAAGTTGCAGTTGCTCCATTCTTTCTTCATAGTTCAGCGCTTCAGTGTCCTCCCTAAACACATGGAATGGCTTGTCCTCAGGGAAACACTGGATGTTTGAAAATGTAAGGATGCACCGGGCGTGATGGCTCACACCTGTAATCCCAGCACTTTGGGAGGCCGAGGCGGGCAGATCACAAGGTCAGGAGATCGAGACCATTATGGTCAACATGGAGAAACTTCGTCCCTGCTAAAAATATAAAAATTAGCCAGGTGTGGTGGTGGGCTCTGGTAGTCCCAGCTACTTGGGAGACTGAGGCAGGGGAACCACTTGAAACAGGGAGGCGGAGGTTGCAGTGAGCCGAGATCATACCACTGCACTCTAGCCTGGGCAACAGAGTGAGATTCCATCTCAAAAAAAAAAAAAAGTAAGGATGGAAGGTCTTCTATTGTGTCGTCAAAAATAATTTACTGTCCCCATATTCAGTTGTATGCATAAAATTTTCATGAGACTATTTTGGCAGTAGGTCAAATTTTGCTTAAATTTCAAGTACTTATAAAACTAGTTGCATGTTAAGTCTCATTATGCTTTGAAATAGATCCGTTTATTAGGTTGTTTATCTGTGATGCTTAGTAAAAAGAATAGAGAATAGTTAGTGTCACTGGTAAGGTGGGGTCTGGAGGGAGCCACAGAGACAGATGAGGCTTTAAAGGAATATAAAGAGGGAAAAGGGCCTAGGAATCAATAAACAAGATACCATAGACCCTCACTGTTTATTATGGTAGCCATGAGACTCATTTGATTACTTAAATTTAAATTAATAAACATGAAATAAAGTTTAAAATAAGGTTCTTTAGTTACATCAGCCATGTGTTTGTTTACCACATGTCTATGATTACTTTATTAGGCATCACAGATATAAAACATTTTCATCATTGCAGAAAGTCTATTGAGCATTGCTGCTGTAGGCAGTGTTTTGTACTTATTTTATTCAACAATACATAATGAATATAGTTTGCTGTTAAAGATGATCTCAAATAGAATGTGTAAAATGGAATAGTATTTGATCACATTAAGCTATCATGATTTTCAAAAATCAATTATTACAAAAATAGCTTTTTGTAACTTTTTATTATTATAATCATGACTATTATTTAAAAAAACGAATAACAGAATTTTTGCCCTTCAATGATCTATTTAGCATAAATTCATAGAAATAAAATGGCTGGATCCAATGCTGTAAACATTTTTTTTTAACAGCTTTTGATTTGTGTGGCCAAATTCCTCTTCAGAAAGTTTATCTGTGTGCATGCCCTAAACATAAGAGGCAGGCGAGTCATTTAATTTCAAAAGAAAAAATAACCATAAAATAAAGACCAAAAACAAGATAAAACAGAACAGTAGCATAGCCGCATCTGTGAAGAATAGAACTTCAGATTTGGATAGGAATAGTTGTGAGTAACAATGCGGCAATACACAAGAAATAATAATAATAATTAGCAACCACTTTTATAATATTTCTATGTGGTAGGCCATGTTTAGCATTTTATATATTTACTTCATCCTCACTGTAGCCTTGTAAGTTAGTTACTGCTGTGACCTCCATTGTATATTTAGACGAAACAGAGGCATCTGGATTAAAGGAACTTGCTTGAAGTCACACAACTAAGCAGCAAACCTAGGACTGGAATTCAACTGTGTCCATCCAACCTGATAAGTGTTTGAGAGTCCATGTTTTTACCACTACACAATATTGCCTCTCAACCATTTTATTCAAATCCCAGTGGGATTGTGGGATTGTAGGTGGGATCATGTCCCCTCTCATAACTATGTGTGTGTGTGTGTGTATACACATATATGTGTGTGTGTGTGTGTGTGTGTGTATATATATATATATATATATATATATATATATATATATATAAATATATATATACAGTTATAACCCCCAGTACCTCAAAGTGTGGCCTTATTGGAGATAGGGATGCTGCAGATGTAATTGCAGACACACCTTGTTTTATTCTCCTTTACTTTATTGAACTTCACAGATAGTGCATTTTTTACAAATTAAAAGATTCTGGCAACCCTGCAATAAAGCAAGTGTAGTGGCACCATTTTTCCAACTGCATCTGCTCATTTCATGTCTCTGTGTCACATTTCAGTAATTCTTGCAATATTTTAAATTGTTTTCATTGTTGTTATATCTGTTATGGTGATCTGTGATCAGTGGTCTTTGATGTTACCATCGTAATTGTTTTGAAGTGCCACAGACCGTGCCCATATAAGATGGCAAACTTAATCAATAAATCTTGTGTATTCTGACTGCTCCAATGACCAGCTCCCCATCTCACTTTCTCTCCTTGGACCTCCTGATTTCCTGAGGCAAAACAATATTAAAACTAGGCCAATTAATAATACTATAGTGGCCACTAAGTGTTCAAGTAAAAGGAAGAGTCTCATGTCTCTCACTTTTGATCAAAAGCTAGAAATGATTAAGATAAATGAAGAAGGCATGTCCAAAGCCAAGACAGGCCAACAGCTAGACCTCTTGTGCCAAACAGTTAACCAAGTTGTGAATGCAAAAGAAAAATTATTGAAGAAAATTGAAGGTGCTACTCCAGTGAACACATGAAAGATAAAAAAGTGAAAAAGCCTTATTGATGATATGGAGAAAGTTTTAGCAGTCTGGTTAGATGATCAAACCAGTCACAACCTTCCTTTAAGCCAAAGCCTAATTCAGAGCAAGGCCCCAGCTCTCTTCAATTCTGTGAAGGCTGAGAAAGGTGAAAAAGCTGCAGAAGAAAATTTGGAAACTAGCTGAGGTTGGCTCATAAGGTTTAAAGAAAGAAGCTGTCTCTGTAACATAAAAGTGCAAAGTAAGCAGCAAGTGCTAATGTGGAAGCTGCAGCAAGTTATCCAGAAGATCTAGCTAAGATCATTGATGAAAGTGGCCACACTAGACCACAGATTTTCAATGTAAAGGAAACAGCTTTCTTTGGAAGAAGATACCATCTAGGACTTTCATAGCTAGACAAGAGAAATCAGTGCCTGACTTCAAAACATGAAGGGGCAATCTGACTCTCTCATTAGGGGCTAATGCATCTGGAGACTTTAGGTTGAAGTCAATACTCATTTACCATTCTGAAAACCATAGGGCCGTTAAGAATTATGCTAAGTGTACTCTACTTGTGTTCTATAACTTGAATGACAAAACTTAGATCATAGTGCAGTGTTCACGACATAGTTTACTTAATACTTTACTACCTAGAAAAAAAAGATTTCTCTCAACATTGAGAATGCACCTAGTCACCCAAGAGCTCTGATGGAGATGTACAAAGAGATTAATGTTGTTTTCATGTCTCCTAACAACATCCATTTTGCAGATCAAGGAGTCATATTGACTTTTGAGTCATAATATTTAAGACATATATTTTGTAAGGCAATAGCTACCATAGTCATTCCTCTGATGTATCTGGAAAAAGTAAATTGCAAACCTCTGAAATGAATTCATTTTAGATGTCATTTAGAACATTCATGATTCATGAGAGAAGGTCAAAATATCAACATTAACAGGAGATTGGAAGAAGTCGATTCCACCCCTCATAGATGACTTTGAAAGATTCAAGACTTAGGTAGATGAAGTAACTAACTGCAGATGCAATGGAAATAGCAAAATAACTGGAATTGGACATGGAGCCTGAAGACATGACTGAATTGCTGCAATCTCATGATAAAACTTTAATGGATGAGGAGTAGCTTCTTATGGATGAGCAAAGAAAGTGGTTTCTTGAGATGAAATCTACTCCTGGTGAAGATGGAGTGAACGTTGTTGAAAGAACAAGGGATTGCGAATATTACATAAACGAGGTTCTTAAAGCAGTAGTAGGGTTTGAGAGGATTGACTCCAATTTTGAAAGTTCTACAGTAGGTAATGTTATCAAACAGCATCACATGCTGCAGAGAAGTCTTTCATGAACAGTGGCAAACTTAGTGCGCAGGTTATTGATGTGGCAAACTTCATTGTTGTTTTATTTTAAGAAATTACCACAGCATTCCAATCTTGAGCAACCACTAATCAGTCAGCATCCATCAACACAGAGGCAAGGCCCTACACCAGCAAAAAGATTACCACTCGCTGAAGTCTCAGATGATCATTAGTTAGCATTTTTTAGTAATTAAGTGTTTTTAAAGTATGTCATTGGTTTTTCTTAGACGTAATGCTATTGCATACTTAACAGACTGCAGCATAGTGCAGATGTAACTTTTATAAGCACCAGGAAATCCCCAAAATTGTGACTTTTTAAATTGCAATATTCACTTTATCGTGGTGGTCTGGAACCAAACTCAGAGTATCCTTGACGATACTGTAGTTAAGAAGAGGCCATACTCAAGTAGGATTGGTTCCTAATCCAGTATGACTGAAGTCCTTGTAAGAAGACAGCCATGTGAAAATATACACAGGGAGAATGTTATGTGATGACAAAGGCAGAGATTGGAGTTATGCAGCCACCAGAAGCTAGGAAGAGGCGAGGAAGGGTTTTCCTATAGGTTTCAGAGTGTGCATGTAGCCAAACTGATACCCTGGTTTTGTACCCTCTAGCCTCCAAAGCTCTAAGACAATAAATTTCTGTTGCTTTGTTATAGCAAGTAGAACAGACAAATACACCTGATGACTTAAAAGGTGTTCCAGTATCCAACCAAGCACCCAGTTAGCTCATGAACACACCTCACCTACTCCTCATTCTGCATCCACTCACATTTGTCGATAACCTGCATGGTGTCCAGTCACATGGGCTGAAGGCCAAAGACAATATGTTTGCTGCTGTTTCTGTACGCCTTGGAAATCTCAGAGAACACCCTGACTGACTCACAAAGTGAATACTTTATTGAATTTGCCAACATTATGTTAAGTTTCTGGGAAGCTAATAATTGTGTATTTTTCTTCATTTTGGAGGGGCTGTGATTCACTAAGACGGTATGAACCATGTTGGTATCATGTAACTGTATTTAGATTTGTCTAGCTTGTGGGAAAAACTGTAAGAGCTCCAGACAACTGTAAATCATCAATGAATTTGTCCTTTGTCCCAATTTTTATTTCCATATTTAAGCAGATTACAGTTTGTCCAATTTTGGAAAATCAGTTGCTTCTTGGCTTGAAAGAAAATGTAAACCAAATTTATGGTTTACTCCATACTCATACTCTTATTTTTAAAATGTTACAGTAGAATAACTGAAAATGATTTTTATCTTGAATGAAATCTTGAAGTATGATTTCTTTTTGAGACAGGGTCTCTCATTCTATCACCCAGGCTGGAGTGCAGTGGTGCGATCACAGCTCAGAGCAGCCTCGACCTTTTCATGTTCAGATGATTATCCCACCTCAGACTCCCTGAGTGAGATAGGTTTCCTGAATACAGCACACCGATGGGTCTTGACTCTTTATCCAGTTTGTCAGTCAGTGTCTTTTAATTGGGGCATTTATTCCATTTACATTTAAGGTTAATATTATGTGTGAATTTGATCCTGCCATTATGATTCTTGCTGGTTATTTTGCCTGTTAGTTAATGCAGTTTCTTCATAGCAATGATGGTCTTTATAATTTGGTATGTTTTTGCAGTGACTGGTACTGTTTGTTCCTTTCCATGTTTAGTGCTTCCTTCAGGAGCTCTTGTAAGGCAGGCCTGGTGGTAAAAAAATCTCTCAGTGTTTGCTTGTCTGTAAAGGATTTTATTTCTTCTTTTCCTATGAAGCTTAGTTTGACTGGATATGAAATTCTGGGTTGAAAATTCTTTTCTTTAAGAATGTTGAATATTGACCCCCATTCTCTTCTGGCTTGTAGGGTTTCTGCAGAGAGATCTGCTGTGAGTCTGGTGGGCTCCCCTTTATGGGTAACCTGACCTTTCTCTCTGGCTGCCCTCAACATTTTTTCCTTTATTTCAACCTTGGTAAACCTGATGATTATGTATCTTGGGGTTGCTCTTCTTGAGCAGTATCTTTGTGGTGGTCTCTGTATTTCCTGAATTTGAATGTTGGCCTGCCTTGGTAGTTTGGGGAAGTTCTCCTGGATAATATCTTGAAGAGTGTTTTCCAACTTGGTTCCATTCTCCCCATCACTTTCAGGTAACACCAATAAAACATAGATTTGGTCTTTTCACATAGTCCCATATTTCTCGGAGGCTTTGTTCATTTCTTTTTACTCTTTTTTCTCTAATCTTGTCTTTTTGCTTTATTTCATTGAGTTGATCTTCAATCTTCAGCTATTGATACTTGTGTATGCTTCACAAAGTTCTCATGCTGTGTTTTTCAGCTTCATCAGGTCATTTATGTTCTTCTCTAAACTGGTTATTCTAGTTAGCAATTCTTTTATCCATTTTCTTAGCTTCCTTGCACTGGCTTATAACATGCTTCTTTAGCTCAGAGGAGTTTGTTATTACCCACCTTCTGAAGCCTACTTCTGTCAATTCCTCAAACTCATTCTCCGTCCAGTTTTGTCCCGTTGCTGGCGAGGAGTTGTGATCCTTTTGAGGAGAAGAGGCATTCTTGTTTTTGGAATTTTCAGCCTTTTTGTGCTGGTTTCTCCCCATCTTCATGGATTTATCTACCTTTGGTCTTTGAAGTTGATGACCTTTGGAAGGGGTCTCTTAGTGGACATGCTTTTTGTTAATATTGATACTGTTCATTTCTGTTTGTTAGTTTTCCTTCTAACAGTCAGGCCCCTCTGCTGCAGGTCTGCTGGAGTTTGCT
>PVKP010031031.1:0-27333 GCA_004027715.1 Plecturocebus donacophilus
CCAGGCCTGCTTTACAAGAGCTTCTGAAAGAAGCACTACACATGGACGGGAACAACCAGTATCAGCCATTCCAAAAACATACCAAAAGGTAAAGAGCATCACCATAATGAAGAATCTACATCAACTAATGGGCAAAACAGCCAGTTAGCATTACCAGAAGCTGCAATTTTTGTCTCTGATAAAACAGACTTTAAAACAAAACAAAGAACATAAGAAACAAAGAGGGACATTACATGGTGGTGAAAGGATCAATACAACAAGAGCTAACGATCCTAAATATATATGCACCCATTACAGGAGCACCCAGATACACAGGGCAAGTTCTTAATCACTTACAAAGAGACTTAGACTCCCACACAATAATAGTGGGGGACTTTAACATTACACTGTCAATATTAGACAGATCAACGAGATAGAAAATTAACAAGGATATCCAGGACTTGAACTCGGACCTGGAACAACTAGACTTAACAAATATTTACAGAACTCTCCTCCCCAAATCCACAAAACATACATTTTTCTCAGTATCACATTATACCTATTTTAAAAGTGACCACATACTTGGAAGTAAATCACTCATCAGCAATTGCATAGCATTTCACAGATTTAAATAAAATATTGGTTGACTGCTTATTTGTTATTTTCATCCCCTATTCCTTCCTGTCTCCATTGTTAAGCACAATTATTGGCATAAAAGAGGTTTTTAATACCCATTTTTAGACTGCATTCTAGCCTGGGCAATAAAACAAGAATCCCGTTCTCTCTCCCTCTTTCTCTTCCTCTTTTTTATCTCTTTCATTCTTTTTCTTCTTTCTTTTGGGTTTCTTTCTCCTTTTCTCTCTTTTTCTAAAAAAAAAAAAAAAAAAAAAACTACCTTAAAAGTCAGAGGCTTAGAACAACTCTTTAGACTTTAGCTCATGGAGAACATCATCTGTAATTGGTTACCTTCCTTTCCAAGTGTTAGAAGAGGTAACTGCATATGCAAAGGCTTTGAGGCAGGAGACATCTTGGTGTGTTTAAGAAACCAAAAGTCAGATAGGGGAGGATGGGAATAGTAGGAAAGGGATTTAGGTGAGAGATTCATTGCAGGTCTTTTAGTTAAAAGTGATTTCTCCAGATTTATATCTTAATAATTTCCCTCTGCCTGTTGGGTAGAGAATTGGATAATAGATTGGAAGGGGCAAGAGAAGAAGTGAGAGGTCTGTTTCTGTAGTCAACACAAGCAACCAGTTGGAAGTGGCAGAGATGGCATGAAGTTGGCAGATTCTAATGGTATTTTGGAGGAAACAGGGTTGAGAGTTGCTGGTTGGTGGTGGTGAGAGGAGGGAAGAGAAGCAGAGATGCCTAATACTGGGCAGCAATGCAATGTCAGGGGATGCCCAGGAAGCTAGTGGGTCATAGGACAATTGCACAC
The DNA here is from genome assembly GCA_004027715.1 of Plecturocebus donacophilus. Lineage (NCBI taxonomy): Eukaryota > Metazoa > Chordata > Mammalia > Primates > Pitheciidae > Plecturocebus > Plecturocebus donacophilus. The sequence goes on from PVKP010031031.1 coordinate 1,415, forward strand.
TCCCAGGAGGCTGGTAGGAACATTAATTAGTTGATATTTGTCTGCATATTCTCAGATAAAAGAGGCTTTATAATCTTCAAACGAAGCATGAAATTTTGAGCTGAAAGAGGTCGTGTAGTGCAAATGAAGATGGGAATGGTTGGAATGGTAGACCAGTTACAAGGAGCTTGAACATACTTGGTCAGCATCTGTGAGACAGCGGGTATCTCTGGTGGCCACCGAGGGTCTTTTAATGACCAATCTTCCACTCCAGCTGAGATGAGGTCTTTTATTTTAACCTGAAAATAAAAGCCCTTTCCCTGAAGACAGTTCCTGTCTTCAGGTTAATTTCTTCAAAAAGGGAAGAAGAACAAAAAGGAAAGACTTACAGGGTCTTGGGAAGATTATTAGACTCATTCTTCATTTAAACCGGAGGTAGCCTCGATGTTATTCAGAGATGTTCTCCCAGGTGGGTGTGCTTTAGGGAGAGTGGTAAAAAAGGGGGTATCTGAAAGGCCTAGGGTGGGGTGGGGATAGCAAGAAACTCTTCCCAGGAAGTAATGCCAGTGGACTAACATTAGATGGAAGTTTCTTCTCTTGGAAATTTAATGTTTGTCCCTTTCTTTTATCTGAACATTCTTTCCAGGTTGCTCAGATGAAGCATCAAAAAATATATTAAAATGCTAGTTGGGAAATATCACCCCCAACAAAACCTGTTCATCAAAATGTTAGTGGCCTCTCTAGGGGCCCTGCGTTCGGTTTGTCAACAAGCTGAAGCCGTGGAGCTAGGGATCTGTGAGGCCCAGGAGCATGATTTAATTAATATCCTACCCATAATACCTTGCTGAGTTTATGCAAACAAAGCCCTGTCACTCCTCACCTTAGGATTTACCCTCTCCTTGAAGCAGGTATTTATTTACCCACAGTTTGACCTCATGATGGTGTTCAGCAGATGTGGATCTTACTTATTTGCATGGTTTTGTGACAGTTGGAAAATTCATTAGTGGTTCAGGGATAAATCCTCTGTGGACCGCCCCAATGATAGGTGAAGTAAGAGGGTTGTCACTAATTAATCCTCCTCTTCAGTGATGCTGGATATTAATAATAACATAGTGCCCCTTTCAGAAATTACCTGTATCCATTTGAAATTTGGGGGGCAAAAGTGACAGAAACTACCTCTTGGCTATCTAGGGCAAAAAGGGCAGTTAGAGGATGATATTGGGAGCTTAGATAAATGACAGGGAGGCAAGGACACTAGGTGGGAATCCAGTTGTGTGGCAGGCACTATAGACACAGATGCATGACAATGCTCTTGGGGCAAAGGAGTGTCCCCCAAGCTGTCTTCCAGCTGTGTATCTCTCTGCTCACTGCTCAAAGTCCTCCCAGAAGATGAGGTCACGTGGCTGACCTTTGCTGGATGAGGGTAGTGAAGGAGAGCCCTCTTTGGCTTCCATGGGGAGTGGTGAGGCCCCTCAGTTACCTCCCCCATCCACCCACATAACACAACGGGAAAGTGGAAATTCCTCACTGGCATAACTGGTAGTGGGATAAGGTGTGCAGGGCCAAAGTTTGACTGATGTCCAGCATCCTGCATGTTATCTGTGAATCAATGCCACTTCCCAAAGCCTGTGGGCATCAAATGTTTTGCTGCAAAATGTCATATCTAAGGAAAAATGAGGAGAACTGGGATTATTCTACTCAACAAATCAGACTTGGGTTGGAGTGGAGCTTAATGGTGTATCAGTCCACTGTCTCTCTGTAAAGCCCAAAGCACTGTTAGGCTGAGAACTTTTGCTATCTCTTCACACCAACTCACTTGTAAAGTTTGTGCTGTGGGGATTGTCATTCTGTTTTTTACAGATGAGAAAGATGGGCTCTCTTCCCATGCTTTTCACTCTGCAGCAAGCTACATCTCTATGAGGAACATTTATTTGACAAGTGCTTGCCTGGAAAATAATGGCCAGCTTGTTTTCATCTATGCTGAAAGGCAAAATCGAAGAGATGGGCTTTGTGACAGACACACAGATCGGGCAACCAAATGATAAAATGACTTTATAGATTCAACACATGTTTACTGCATATCTGTGATGTGGGGTCTACATATTAGCAGGCAGTGTTTTATGGGGAATATTTTAGGGTTAGGCAGGCAGAAGGACAACATTCCCAAGTCCCTGGGCTGTCCTGGAGCAGGCACCCCTTCCTCCTTGGAAGCAGTTGATTCTAGGCACAGAGAGAGTCTTATCTGTAAGGGTGGTAGACTGCACCAATTACCCAAAAGGCTCATCATACAGAAGTGTATTTTGGTTGAAGGGCAAAGTTAAGGATGGGAGTAGGGAGTATACGGACCTCTCTCAGCACCCTCTGTCTCCTCTGTACCTCAGAAGATTCCCTAGAATGATATAAAGTTTTAGAAGCTTTGGGGGCTGGGTGTGGTGGCTCATCCCTATAATCCTAGCACTTTAGGAGGTTGAGGTGGGAGGGTTGCTTGAGGCCAGAAGTTCAAGATCATCTTGGGCAACAGAGCGAGACCCCATCTCTACAAAAAATTTAAAAATTAGCTGGGAGTGGTGCCATGTGCCTGTAGTTCCAGCTACTCAGCTGAGGGAGGAGGACCACCTGAGTCCAGGAATTCAAGACTGTAGTGAGCCATGATTGCACCACTGCACTCCAGTCTGGGCAACAGAGAGAGAGAGAGAGAGAGAGAGAGAGAGAGACTGTCTGTCTAAAAAAGAAAAAAAAAAAAAAAGAAGCTTTTGGGAGCATAGAAATAAGAAGAAATAGAAGATGGCCTGGAGGGAAGGGGGCAGTTCCTGGGGCTTCTAGTATCCTGGGCATTTTGATAACTTCCCTGGTATCTCCTGGCCAGATCAGTCTTCAACTCCAGGTTTGTGTATCCAACAGTCTAAAAACCCACATGTCCACAATTAGGCTCTTGATTTTCACCACCAAATTTGTTACTTTACGCCCAACTCTTATCATCTCAGAAAAGGGCAAATCCCTCTACTCAGTTGCTCATTTTTGATACCTTCTTTCCCATTACGCTCCTCCCTCCAAGATCTAATCCATCACTACTAAGCACTGCTTATTCTCCCTCCACAAACTCCCAGGACATCTCTTCAGCTGCTTTTCATTCTCGTAGCCACCAAGCTAGAAGCAGCCCCTCTAGCTATTCCCTTGATTGGCTGCAGTTTCTCATAAGTGGTATTCTCGCCTCTCCATCCCATGCAGCAGTTAGAGTGAATTTTAAAACCTCCCAGCGTCATTTCAATGCACTTAGGATAAAACCCTAGTTCCTCGTAACTCACACATTGTTCTGTAGTTCATGTCTCATTGCCAGAACTCTCCCTTCCCTCTCTGTGCTCCAGACAGACCAGGTATTCCTTTGGTTCCTCCAGTGATTATGACAAGCTCTCACCTGCCTTGAGGCCTATGGAAGGCTGGATTCTCTAGGAAGATTGCAATGCAGATTTGAAAAGTTCCTGTCAGCCTAGTGGCAGCTCTGAGCAAAGGGTGCCCATGAGAGCAGCCCTGTGTTGGGCAAGAAATGGCCAGCCGAGAGTACCACTGCCTTGGTCAGCTGCTGGCCGAGGGCTGCTCTGAGAGGGATGTGACCTCAGCTCAAAAGCTGGATCTGACCCTGCTGAAGCCAACAGCTGAAGGCTGTCAGCTAACTGCAATTCTCTTAGCTGGGCAGCAAATCTTTTCCTGAAAAGGGATCTCAACAGTGCTTCCTCATATGTGCCATCGGAAGTCAACACATGCTCTTCCTCTCACTCCCACCTCTCCCATTGATATCTGTCCCTCCAGTAGACTGCTAGTTCTATGAGGGTGTGCATCCAGTGCCTAGTACAGTGCCTGGCACGCAGTGGGTACTCAATAAATATTTGTCTTAAAAAAGTGAAAAAAGTAGATACAGAGGGAAGGAGGTATGAAGGCAGAGAGGGAGAGGGAGAAGAGATGGAGTGATGGGGAAGAAATAAAGGGACAGAGGGAAGTAGTAAAAGAGGAAGGAGAAAGAGTGAAGGGAGAGGTGGAGGAAACAGATGTATGGGCAACCAAATGGGATCTAAGCTCATAATGCCCATCCTTTACCTCTTTCTTCTTTGTACCTGCCCTAAATTCCTATGTTCTCCCACCTCTGGGCCTTTGCATATGCTCTTCTTTCTTCTTGGAAGAGATTAACCTGTACTCTTTGTCCACTCACCATTCAGGTATCAGCTTATTTTCATATTTGTAGGGAGGTCTGCCCTCTAACTCCTTTATCAGTTAGGATAAGTTTACCTGCAAGTAACAGAAGCTCAATGTAACAATGATTTAAACGAGATAGAGGTGTATTTCTTGCTCATACAAGTGCCCAGAGGTAGGCAGTACAGAGCAGATTTGGTTATTTTGCTCCAAAAAGTCTTCAGTGACTCAGGATCCTTCCATCTTGTTTCATCCCCTGTGGTCTCCATTCTCAAAGTCACTTACGGTCCAAGACAGCTATCCCGGTTCGAGTTATCACATTCATATTCCAGTCAACAGGAAAGACAAAGGGGAAAAAAGGGCACTTCCTGGAAGTTGCATACACCATTTCTACTTATAACTGTTGCCCAAAACTTCATGGCCATAACTAGCTGCAAGGAAGGTTGGGAACTGTTGTCATTATCTGAGGTAGCCAGTGTTCAGCTAAAATTTAGGATTCTGACTGTTAATTAAGGGAAGGATATTGGAATACAACCCCTAGGAGCCTTTGCAATAACCTTCATATAGATGAATTTTTTCTCTTGTTTCCATAGCTTCTTCCACCCCTCCTTTAATTCATTTCAGTTGTATATGTTCAGAGCCTATTTTCACTGCTAGACTTTTGAGTTACATGATGACAGTCATGTGTCCTATTTTGTTTTTCTCCTAATTTCCAATGCCTATACACATAGTAATATGAAGTAGATATTTGTTGAATGAATAAATGAATGAATGAAAAATGCCTCTCATATGGATTCCCATAGCACTGGGAATACACTTATGTTACAGCAACCATTATATTGTTGTATATTGTGTGTGTGTGTGTGTGTGTGTGTGTAAATTTTTTTTATTGGCATATAGGAGATGGGTTAGGAAATATCACCTTGGGGTATGTTCATTCTAGCCTTCCTGAGACGGTTTTTACAATGTATTACGGTACCCCTTCAAATACCAAAATCCTTAGATGCTCAAGCCTCTTATATAAAATGGTGCAGTATTTGCATATAACCTATGCTCATCCTCCATATACTTTAAATGATCCCTAGATTATGTATAATATCTAATACAATGTAAATGCTATGTACAGTCAACCCTGCATATCCACAGTTAAATCCATGGCTCAAAAATACATTAAAAAATTTTTTTAAGAAACAATAAAAAATAACAATAGCATAATAAAAATAATACAAATGAAAAAACAATATAACAACTATTTACATAACATTTACATTGTCTTATGGATTATAAGTAACTAAAGAGGATTTAAAGTATCTTGGAGAATGTGTGTAGGTTATATGCAAATACTACACCATTTTATATAAGGCACTTGAGCATCGAGATTTTTGATATCCACAGGGATCCTGGAACCAATCCCTGTGGTTACAAAGGGATAACTGTAAATGGCTGTTATACTATATTCTTTTTCTAATTTGTAATATTTTTATTGTTCTATTGTTACTTTTAACTTATTCTTAAATATTTACAATCCCTGGTTCATTGAATCCATAAATGAAAAACTCGTGGATAGAGAAGGCTGATGGTGTTTTTAAACTGGAGTTTAAAATTTAAAGATAATATATGCTTATCATTTCAAATTAATATGCAGATGCTTTACTGTAAAAACTGAAGCCTTCTGGAGTAGATTAGATTATTGGACCCAATTCTTCACCCCTTCTATATCACTCACTACTCTTTGCTCTGCTCCTTGACTTTGGAGCATGGCCATGTGACATGCTTCAGCCAATGGGATGGTAGTAGAAATGAACCAAGCAGCACCTTGCCATGTGCTTGTGTGGTTGTGCTTTACCTCTTGTGTCTCTGCCAGCAGCATGAGGAGAGCTTCTCCCCTGGAAATGGCCACTTGTACTTGTGGGTCCATGACTAGCTGACCTGAACCCATTCCACAGTGAGGACCCAAGCCCAGCAGATCTGCAGCCAAAACCAAAGTTGCTCAGTGGGTCCCATGCCAGATAAGCCAACCCATGGCCAACTCGAAAATAAGTAAGCAATAATTGTTGCTTTTAAATCATTGAGGTGTGGGGTTGTTTGATACAGCAAAAATAGCTGACTAATAACCTCTCTTTCCTCTTCCTCAGACTTTTATTCTACTTGTGCACACATATTTCTGTGTATGCATATGGCTAGACTATGAATTTCTTAAAAGTGGGGATTGGGTCTTCTTTATTTTTACCTTTTCCTCTTAGAAAAGTGATTGAAAACACAGTAGAGTGGGAAAGACAGGCTGTGGCATGTGACATTTCCACTCAATAACATACTGCTGTGTGACCTTGGCTGAGCTGTGTAATTTTACTGTGCCTCACTTTTCTTATCTATAAAATGGGAGTATTAAAATTTACCTGACATGGTAGCAGAGAGGAAAATTTGAATCTCCTAGCAGGGCGTTTGGCATGAATGTGCATTACAGAACTGGCATCTTTCATCGTTGGTACAAAATACATGTGTGCTGTTGCTTAGGTAGATGTGCCTGAGATGAATAAGGAACTGATGTGAATAATGAGGTGGTTCAGGGTGCCCTGGTGACAAGTTAGTGTCCACCCTTTAGTACCCTCCTTGTCTTGTCACTGTCCTTTGCTTTGAACTCATTGAACCTCACAGCCAAGTTTCCTGGAAAGACAGACAAGCATCTTGTCCTCTGGATGTCAGCTGGTGGAGTGAACACCAGCCAAGCAATCAGAAGCCATGGATTCTGAGGGCTTCCTCAGTCCATTAGGTAAACCATTCAGCTGTTATTGCCTGGACCGAAAACCAACCATGAGCCAAGGAGATGCTAGTATCCCCATTTTGCAGACAGGGAGAGTGGGGCATGAAAAAACGTAGTGATTTATCAAATAATGAAACATCAATTACTACCTGAGACAAGGGTAGACTCTTAATCTAGTGCTTTTCTTCTTTTTCCCACTGCCTCCTAGACTGTCAGGAAAATGATGTAATCCACTCCAAGAATTCCCCTCTGGAAGCTCCCCTTGAGCCTGTCTATCTGAAGATAAAAATAACCACAAATTCAGTTTACCTCTTCTTTTACTCCCTAGCCTGTTTGAGCCAAGGCTGAATGGTGCCAATTTGCCTATGGTGGTTTTTATGATGTGGGCTGGGATCACTGGGGACTGTTCTGAAACCATCAAATTAATTTCAATTAGAAGTATAACTTAATGTCCAATTTTCAAACCAGATTCCCTAGGTAAAAGAACGTCATTTTGTTTGCTGAGCTGCCTCAACCCAATGAACAGTATTTCTGGGTACCAATTATGCCCAATTGTGCACCCTGGTTGGGACATTTTCTCCAAGTTAATAGGAGGCACAACTCAGTCAAAAGGAGGGGCGGGAGAGTCCACATGGAAAATTGGGAGATGTGTGAAATTTGAGCCAGTATAGATCAATTCCAGAACACTGCCCAGGGATTCCTAAAAAAGAATCCAGGGAAAAATAAATACATCTCATCCTTATTAACACTCCAAGCCCTTAAATGAGTCCCGATGTTAATCCCTAAGAGATGCCTAAATGCCTATTTCAAATTGCTTCCCCACTTGTCTTATAAAACAACTTGTACTTCTTTTTATTCTCTCCATGTTCAAAAATAAAGGAAATACCTTTTGCAGTCTAGGGCCAAGGAACAACCCAGGCCTGGCTTTGATTACTGAAAGCTGGAGAATTTTGAGTGAAAGCTGCAGCCGGCTGCCAGCCTTGTTATTAGCAATAAGCATCAAGCCATTCTCAGGAGAGCAGGGGCCTTTTGAGAATGTCAGACAGCAGGCTACACCTCCCTTTGACAGCACCTGCAGTCACCACTGGAGGTACAAGCCTGTCCAGAACTCCATTTCCCCTTGGCTGAATCAGCAGCCATAATCAACAGAGAAATAACCCCTTAGATTCATATAATATCTACCTACAAGCAACTCAAATTGCCATGATCCTGCTTAAGATTCGACAATGGCTCCCCATTGTCCCTCAGACCAAGTCCAAATGCCTAGGCTTATTGTTCCAAGTCTTGTGACAACAGAGCCTACCTTAGTTATGCAGGAGCTTTTTTCTTTTCTTTTTTAAACTAGCTTTTCAGGCAAGACATTCTTTTGCAGCCTAAGAGGGTTATTATGGAGAGATGGAAAGATCCCCAAGCCTGGAAGGCTTGTTTCAAACCCAGCTCTACTTCAACTACAAGACTGGGGCAGGCAAGTTACTCACCCTACCCAGGACTCAGTTCCTTTCTCATTTATAAAATGATGCATTCACAGTAGATGATCTAATCTAACATGTCCTTAGTGAATCTGAAATCTTATATTTTTTTGTTCTGTTAACAGCCCTTTCCAATCCTTTTCTCCCCACTCTGCTTCTATTCTAGAGGCTGGAAGAGCTAAAATGTTCATTTCTCAGACTCTCCTTCTGCCAGCAATAAGATACTGGGAGGTGTGCTGATGTGGCGGATGGCTGTGGCATGCCCTGTGTCTCATGCCTACAGTCTAATCACTTCTGACTTCAGCCACAGCTGTGATGGACATTTCCGTCTCACCTCATGCGAGAATTCATCCAACCTCAAGTATGTGCTGTGCATCTTCCTGCTCTCTGCTCCAGGACCTTCTCTGACACTACAGAAGCCCACTGGGCCTGTACAAAAACAAAACCTGGAAGTGTGGGATTCATGCCCTTGAGATCCACCCTCAATCAATGGGGAACACTGCCTAGTGGATAGATGCTCCAGCCACCTGTCTTTTAGGGGAACATTCCTAGGAGGTATTGTGTACAGTTATCAGGAGGTCTGGGTGCAATCGAGTCTCTGGGGCCCCAGACAGCAACCTCTTTAACATGCCCTTATATTGTCATTTTTCTCTTTCCTCTCTCACTCTCCTTGCTTCCTCCTGTGCACCCAGGGATCAGTTACAAATTCCCTATGTGCACTCGAAGTTTTTTGTTTTGGGCTCTGCTTTTGAAGCTACCCAAACTAAAAGAACTGACATCACCTTCTCTGTCTTCTGTCTTGACTGCAAATACAGATGTCATGGCTGGAGCTAAGGAGCGCTTTTGGGATCAACATGACGAAAAGGCTACAGAAGTGTCAGAAATGCCATCTCTGGCATTTTTGAGTGACTGAATCAGCACCAGCAACTGCCAACTTTTAGATTTCTTGCTAAAGGAATTTAACCTCTATTTATTTAAGCTATTGCTACTTGGATATTTTCTTACTTGCAACTGAACGCAATCCTAATTGATGTATTAATTGTGCTATAATATGCTAGGATCATTTTTAATCTCTTTTTCTTTGTCTATTTTGTTCTGTTTACCTGAAGCACCCTCTCTACTCCTTCTGTTGGTAGAAATTTTCTTGTTCTTTCAAAAACCAGATAGATCATTATTCACCTCCTCCTAACATGATCCCTCCAAAGAACCGTGGTCTTTCACACTTTACAAAATTATTCAAAACCTTCATATGTGTCGAAAAAAATGCAATCTCGCATTCACTACTAATCTTGGGATTGCTTCAAGTCATGGTTCTTAGGTTTAATCTCACCTAAACTGAGAGTTTCTCAGAGACAGGGACTGCATTATATTGTGCCTTCTACAACCTCCCACACATGATAAGGGGGACTTTTATAAATACAGTGGAGTGACAGGACATACATGTTTTACTTAAGCAAATTAAATCATGGCTATATGCAAGTGAGTGTGAGAGAGAGGGAGAACAATTTAGGTGGAGTGGGTGATTCTACACTGATTGCCTGGGATGGGAGAGGTTCACTGGTTGCTCTAGGCTCCTTTGTTTCTATCTCTCCTGATGTGACTGTCTCCTTCCACTGCATATGACTTTAATATTAAGCACAACATATTACTGATTTTTTTTTCAGTATAACATGCCCACACAGTGCAAGCCAACTACCTTTTCTAGAGGCTCACGGAAGAGTGACCTATTTGGACACCAGGGAGATGATGGGTGCTCTCCAGTGTGTTATGCCTCCATGAGGGATTTTGATGGCACGTGATGTTACTGGCTGATGGAAGAACCCAAGCCCCATGCATGGGGCTCCCACTTTTCTCATATCTGGAGCCACGTTCTTTGTGACTATAGCCCTCTTCCTGGGACATTTCATTCATTGCCAAATTTGATCCTTTCTCCTAAGCCTAGATCCACATTGCCAGGGCCTGCTGTTTTTCCCCACATGGCCCTGGTCATTTGGATTCAAACATCTATGGGACTTGTTCAACGGGCTCCCTCTTCTTGTCCTTTTGCCTGCTTTTGACACCCTGTGATTAATCATTTGGCTTTCCCTGCACAATGTGGCTTAAATTGATTGGTCTATGTTTATATTCCCACCAGTTCTGCCCTAGATTAAGGCCTTAATACTTCTCTTGCTTTTTAGTTTTTTGAGACAGAGTCTTGCTTTGTCACCCAGGCTGGAGTGCAGTGGCATGATCATGGGTCACTGCAGTCTCGATCTCCTCAGGCAGTCTTTCTGTCTCAGCCTCTTCAGTAGCTGGGACCACAAGCATGTACCCCACACCTGGATAACATTCTTTGTAGAGGCAGGGTCTCCTTATAGTGCCCAGGCTGGTCTCGAACTCCTGAGCTCAAGCCCAGCTCGACTCCCACATTGACTTCCCAAACTGTTACGATTGCAGGAATGAACCACTGCACCCAGCCCCGTAATACCCCTCCTGCTTCCTCGCTGCCTTTCTTGTGTCACATCATGTTGCCCTATACACTCCCAACAAGTTACTCTTCTAAAGGGTGGTGCTGAGCAAGACATTCCCTTGCTGGAGAACTTTCAGTGACTTCCCTTTCCCCATGGAATGAAACTCAGATTGCTTATTTTATTTTCTAACTAAAATGAACAAGACGCTATTGGGAGAATATATTACTTACAGAGCATCACATTTGGTTTATTCCTTCCATACCCCATGAAATGCCACTTCCCTATCTCAAGCTTTGAAGGTTCTCCCCCTACTTCAAATGCCAGGTTGCGCCCTCTAGACTTTCCAAATATCTTCAATCAAATTAAAATTTTCCTTTCTTTTTTATCCAGAACAGTGCACACTTCTACTACGGTTTTCATAGATACATTCTTGCAGTGTACTCATTTTTGTGTGTGGACTGTCTCCTTACTGGGGTGTTACTCATTTTGTATATCCTGGTGGCTAGGGGTGGAAAGAGAGGTGAGGGATTGTGTGGTGGCAATGGCGAAAATACCAAGCCTGAGTGGCAGCACACGAGCCTCAACAACGCCAGCTCACAAAGTGGTTCCAAATATTAGAATTCTACATGTGAAGAAAGTTAAGGCTCATTACCTCAACCAGTTAATTTCAAGTATATTTTCCTTTGCACAAGAGTGCTATATCATACAAATCTGTATAAATACATTTTAAAGTACTCTTTTAATAACTATACAATAAAAATTCTAAGTGATATGAAAACATTGAGTTATAGTTTAAATGGCGGCATTTCTTCCCTGATTGGTGCATAGAATATTGGGAAGTCTTATATTGACAGATCTAAGAGTCAATGAAATATCCCTGCCACAAAGGAAAAAAGACAAACAATAAGGCTCCTGACCCTATTTTGGCCATCAAAGAGGGTTTTCCTGAGGAAGTGACATTAAGTTAAGACCCATGCAAAAAAAGGACACTAGGAAAGGATTCTTCAATTTTCCTAGGAAGAAGGACATGAAAATATAGGCCCCATTTCATCCTACGTTCATGAGATTTTCCCACCAGAGGCCCATGGTTCCTCAGCAGGCCTGATGCAGTTCAAGCCTGATTGTGCTGCATTCAGTTCCTGCCCCTTAACCTGAGGATGAATAACACTAACTGAGGCAAGGAGTACCCAACTTTTCAGGGAAGACAGAAAAGTCAACAGCCTGTCTCTCCAGTGTATGATGTCCCCATTGCTGCTGTGTACGATGCCAGATTGTGACATTGATTTTTCAGTTCTTAAGCTTTCCTTTGGTTTGGGGCTTCATTTATGTGTGTTCACCACCTCAAAAGGTAACACTAGAAGTGTTTCTAAAATGCTGCCTGCAGGAAGGGGAAGAGATTGCTTATCTTGGACACACACAGAAAGAAGTGAACCAGAGCCTTTGCAGGTTTCCAAAGTGTACTTGAAACCAGGAGCCAGATGAAAGTGAAATAAACAAAATGGCATCTTTATCATTAATATAAGCCAACAGGTTAACCAATAAAGTCAGATTTGGCAGAGATAGTGATGTCTACTTCCTTACTTCTGGAAGATTTGGCTAATTGATCATGGAACTCTCTCCTAATATGTCCAGATTGAGCCTCAGAATCTTTCTCATCACACTGGTACCAGGTAGCCTGTGTCAGTCAATTAGGAAACTGATTGATTAGAGCTTTACTACTGCAGGAATAGAGCACTAGAATCCCAAGCAGGAAACCTGGCCAGTATGTTTAGCTGTGCTTCCAGCCAGCTATGTGGCCGTGGAAAAGTAGTTTAATTTCTCCAAGACTCAGCTTTCTTATCTGTAAAAGGAGGGAGTTGATCTGATGCTACCTAAGTTCTTTTCTAGTTCTCACATAAAAACTATGAAAAGCAAACAGTGGTAAGCATTGGAAATCCATGTGGGCTTAGAAATCACGTCAACATTTTGAAGGTCTACTAGATGCTCACTGTGGCTGTTAAATAATCTGTAAGGAAACAGAAATGTAAACTTAAACAATTGAGTCTACCAGTTAGGTCTGGGAGGTGACACTTGTAAATATGAAAGAATTGGGAAAATGAGAAACTCTGATACAGAGACAGCCAATGGGAATTCACAGAGAGAGAGACTTCAACTTGGGACGAATGGAGTTATATCATTCAACTATTGCCACAATAATGCTGTGTAACAAAAACCTCCTTAAAATCTCAATGGCATACAATAATAAACACTTATTTCACTTCCAGGTCTGCGAGTTTCAGCCACTCTGAGCTGGACTCAGCAGGTCTCAGCTGCGTTTGCTGATGTGACTACAGTCAGCTGTGGGTCAACCAGATGGTTCTGCTCACCTTGGCTAAGCTGAATCCTATGTTTGAGGAGGTGCTTGGGATGATCAGATGATCTAGAATGGCTTTGCTTGGTATGACTTGGGTGACTTGGCTATGCTCCTTACATCTTTCTTCCTCTAGCTTCCTGGCTCAGGCATGTACTCATAACAATATATTTGGTACAAGAGCACAAACAGAAACACACAAGTGCTAATTCAAGCTTTGCTTGCATCATTCTGCTAACTTTCCAGGGGAGGATGAAGGCCATCTGCAAATGATGCTTTGATAACTTAAAGGATGCATTGCCCTGAGGCTAAGGGACTATTTTCTTCAAATTCAAACTTGTGATAATGTGGTTCAGTGGAGGATTGCTAAGTCACATCCACACATGACAGACCATCTGTGCAAGTAATTTGGATGCTAAACTCTAGAACTTTCCAGCATTATCAGATAGTTTAGGGGATCAAAAAAGGAAGAAAGGTGGTGATTTAGGCATTGACCCTGCATGGGGATTAGACAGGAGAATTCTTAATGACTATTCTTTTCTGATTTTCTAAATTGGTGCTCAATAATCATTCCAGACCAGGTTTAAGTATCATCCCAGTTCTTCAGAGCGCCATCTACCCCAACCCCTCTTTCTTGGCCACTTGTGCTGCCTAGTCAGAGTGGCTTCAGCCACTGCTTCCCTTTCTGCAGTCGGGAAGTGCCACTTCTCTACTCTTAGTGGGCTTCAGCCTGACTTCTTCTTACCCACTGCAGGGTCTCCAGCACCAGTTTCAAATTCTGAAGACTTGGCTTCTGTCAAAGCTCCTGAAGAGGTGAGGAACACAGCTGGGATGTGTGAGGGAATTAACAACACTCTGGAGTGAGCTGTGACAAGAAAGAGACAAGTGGTAGGAAGGGACTAGTATCAGGGCCCTTCACCCTCATTGGCTGGTTTCACATGCAGTGGTTTCATAGCTTCTTCGAAGAAGTCCATGATGACTGAGTGGTCAGCTGGGTAGTTTGTGAAATGTACCACCTTGTGTTCATTTTCCTTTTTTCACTGCCTCACTTCTTTCCCTTCACTTCTACTGTTCTGTCACCTACCTCATAGAGCATCAGAAAGTTGGCCTCAGCCTCTGTTCTTGAGAACACCAGCTATGATACCAACCAAACTTCACTTACTTCTATAGTTTGACTTTTCCAGTACATAAATGCTGGGGAAGGGAGCCTCAGATTTACTGAGAGATTTTATTGCACAAAACTTCCTTCACCTCAAATGCATAGACACTCATGTAAAATGGCATTTGGATTTACAGATGAGTTTCCAATAAGGCTACATTAGGAGGGAACACTCACTAAGAATAGATCATTGGCCAAGAGATATAAGTCACTGAGCCAACTAGTCTGAGTTTAGAGCTTGGTCTGAAGACTAGCTTAGGACAAAAGTGCAAGGCAGTATGAAGACTTTCCTTGGTATCTTCTTGCCTCTCTTTATAAGGAAGCTTTCCCCATCTACCTACCAAAGAGATTGAGATCCTTTTCTTTTTATGTTCTAAATTCAGGCAGGGGCTGAGGCCAGAAAGAATACAATAATCCTAGGTTAAAGTGATAGCTTATCACAACTTGAGGTCTAACTACCACTCAGGGTAATTTTATTTTGATAGGGAACCCTTGAAAATAGAAGATCATCTCTACAAAGACCTGAATATGTAATGGTAGGAATTCAGGCACTCTAACAATTCACAGGTAAATTACTCTCCGATGAGCTTTTGCTTATTTGGCCCTACAGAAATGACTCTTAACTGTGCTTTTTTTTTTTTTTTTTTTTTTTTTTTTGCAAGGTCAACTAGAAATGGTTGTCTTACCAGGAAATTGAGCCTCAGAGAGGTAACGAGACTTTCCCAAGATCACTCAGCTGACTAGTAGCAGAGTCAGAAATAGCTCTGCCTGTTCTGTCACTACTCTGGGCGAGATGGAGATCAAAATTTGGGAAGTCTTTCCTGTGATTTTGTGCACTCACAAAAAGGTTCTTTTTGTAGTCTGATGGATTAAGAAGGTCAGCAAATGGAGGTCAAGGTCGGGTGGGCTCAGAGAACTGTTCAGTCTAAGACTGCCCCTGAGAGGGGTTCTAGCATGGCTGCTTACACCAGGCCCATGATTCCAAAGGATGGGGTCTCAGTGCCCTGAGGGTCTTCCCAGTCCCAGGCAGAGCTGCAGCTGGAATGGTGGCATCAGGAGGCTAAAGACTTACTTCTGAGTTAGAGGGTTCACAGCATGCAGGCTGTACACTGCCAAAAGCAGGGCAGAAGGGCTCTAGCTAAAGAGGTTGTTTCTTCTGCCAGGGTTCTAAGCAGCCCAGGAAAAACTCTTTGGCTTCTCTGAGCCTTGGTTCCCTGGGAAAAACAGAAGCAAAACCTGCTTTCCCTACCCCAAAGCATTGTTGATGTGCCACAGGAATTTTTTTTTTTCTAAATTTAAGTGCTGCACAAATACAAGATGCCAATGGCAGAGATAAACTTCCTACCACAGGGCATGTAGTAACTTGATGGAAGAGGCTCGTATTCATTTCTTGTTGCTGCTGTAACAACTTACCACAAACTTGGTGACTTAACACATATTTGCTCTCTTACAGTTCTGGAGGCCAGATGTCTGTAATCAGTCTTATGAGGCTAAAGTCAAGGTGCCAGGAAGGCTGGTTCCTTCTGGAGGCTCTGAGGGGTGAACCCATATCCTTGCCTCTTCCAACTTCCTCACATCACTCCAACCTCTTGCTTCTGTCATCACATCTCCTGCTACATACTCTGATCTTCTGTCTCCTCTTATAAGCACCCTTGTGATTACATCTGGCCTACCCAGATAATCCAGACTGATCTCTCCAGCTCAAGGTCCTTATATTAATGACATCTGCAAAGTCTCTTTTGCCCTGTAACGTAATGTATTCACAGGTTTTGGGGATTAGAATGTGAATATCTTTGGAGGTAGTTATTCAGCCTATCACAAAGTCCGTTCTCCCCTCTCTAGCAGAGCTACTTTCTGCACTATTTCCAGAAAGTGTCCTACCATAAGCTGTTAGTATCCCGACCATGCTCCTACAGTACTTAACATTTTTGTGTATGTGTGTTGGACTTCCACTGCCAGTACCTGCATTTCTGCCTTAGGACTTTTGGTCACTGGAGCCTGCTCTGCCTGTGCAAGAGGGAGGTGCCAGGGAATCAAGGTCCCCATGCCCTCCTCATTTCCTGGGAGAAGTCCTTAACCAATGTCTGATGGGATCTGGTGGATAGATATCCCAACCCTCTTGGCCCTTGGTTTGGATAACTCAGGTGTGTTCTATATACTATCTCTCAGAATTGCTCTCCAGTTGCTCACAGTGGTAACTAGCTTGATAACACACCCTTGATTGGCTGCCTGCCCTGTCTTTTTCCCCCACTCTTCTACTTAAAGAATTATTGGACCAGGCACAGTGACTCACGCCTGTAATCCCAGCACTTTGAGAAGCTTAGGCAGGTAGATCATGAGATCAGGAGATCGAGACCATCCTGGCCAACATGGTGAAATCCCATCTCTACTAAAAATACAAAAATTAGCTGGGCATAGTGGCTCACGCCTGTACTCCCAGCTACTCAAGAGGCTGAGGCAGGAGAATCGCTTTAACCTCGGAGGCAGAAGTTGCAGTGAGCCAAGATTATGCCACTGCACTCAAGCCTGGGGACAGAGTGAGACTCCGAAAAAAAAAAAAAGAGAATTATTGGGAGATAATTTCTAGAATTTTCTCTCAAATTAATTACTTGCGCTCAAATTCCTACCTCTAAACTAAGACACAGATCTTGCCAATATTTCTTCCAAGCCTTGTTCATGATATTCTCTTGCCTGGAGTGTCTCTTTTCTTCTCCTGCCCACCTGTTTGTTTTTCTAAGCCCCTCTCCTCCCTGGGGTCACTTCTGTGTGCCCACCAACCTCTCCTTTTGCTGTCTATCCCATGTGGTAGCAATAAGTTGCTGTGTGTATCAGATAATTGGGAGAGACAGTGCAGCATACTCTAAGACAATGGATTCTGAAGCTAGACTATGTCAGTTCAAAGCCTCCTCTACCACTTAATTACCTAAGCAATAGTGAGCCAGTTACTTACACTCCCTAAGCCTCAACATGAGGATGGTAATAAAACCAACCTCTTGAGCTTGCTGTGAGAAATAGATGTTAGCATTGACAGTTTTCTTAGAAGAGTACTTGGCATATAACAAACACCCCATAAGTCATACCCATTATCAGTCTCTTTAACAGGTTAGAAGCATTGCTTGAGCCTCTTTCATAGATTTATTTAACCTGCAATTAAGCAATTAATTTTTGTGGGTTCAATATCATTTTCTCCTCTAGACTGTAAGCTCTTTGAGAGTGGGGACTAGTTCATGTTTATCCCTGCTTGGCCTCAATGCCTGGAGCAGTGAATTGGTGTTTTATAATATTTTTAAAATGGATATTATTTCCTAAAGGAGAGATGGAGAAAGAAACAGGATGTGATAAAGGATGGGAGGAAGAAGGGGCCACATAGGAAAGAAAAACAGTTTCTATGTAGTTCTGCCTGGAGCTCAGTGGATGCCTGAGTGTGACCAGCTAGGAGGCTTGGAGCAGTCAGCAGGTCCTGGGCAACACTTAGAAGCACTTAGGCCCCTGGGCCTGTGATAGACAGATGCACTTCCCAGCTCCCACTTCAAGGACGGCCTCACTGCCCAGCTGTGAGGAGCATGGTCAGCAGGCAGCCTCCAGCGGTCAGTTCCTTCTGGGGAGCATCTCAGCTACTGGGAGCTGTCTGGCCCTAGGTCATGCTTTTCTCTGGGGTTGTCCACGTCCCCCCACTGAGCAGTCGGGGAGTATAAAAGTCTAGCTATTTCCTCCCAGCATGAGACTTTCTAGAGGCGATCTTTGTCCACAGCACTTCACTGGGTTGATTAAATCTTAACCAGACATGCAGGGCAGCTTGAATCCCACTCCTTGCTGACCTCTGCTCACTCCTGCTTCTGGTCCCTCCCTTTCGCAGGTGTGGACCTCTAACAACCATCTTGCATCACAAACTTCATTATCTGCTTCCAGAGGGTACAACCTGAAACAGAAACAAAGGTTCAACTTCCTTCCAAGTTCGTTAATATTTGAGGCTCTCTTTAGAAGTTTAAGGACCAAGAACCACATTATATTTTTCCTCTCTAGGGGTTTAACTCCTTAACGATGTTAAGTATCCTGACTGAGCCTGGGAATGTTCTGTGCTCACTGTCCTGTGGCCCAGACAAATGAGAGCTGTTTATCATTCAACTCCACTTAGAACAGTAAACTAAAACAAACAAAAAAAAAAACAAAAAACACCCATTAATTCAGACTGTTCCTATTTGGACTTTGTGACGATCCAGAGAGGGGCCCTCTGGCTGTTTGTTTACTTTTGCATTTTCAGGGCAAAGGAGCTTACCAGGCAAATGGAGAATGTAAGCAAGAATGTAAGGAAACCATGTCAACAACTTTAAAGAGAGGGGAGAAAACTTCTATCACTTTAGAAGCACCAGTTTATGGTCCCAAAATTCATGTGACATTCTTATCAGTTTATTAAAGCTAATATAAAAATCCTGCATGATCTGCACATGTACCCCAGAACCTAAAGTACAATAAAAATAATGCCAAGCT
The DNA here is from genome assembly GCA_004027715.1 of Plecturocebus donacophilus. Classification (NCBI taxonomy): domain Eukaryota; kingdom Metazoa; phylum Chordata; class Mammalia; order Primates; family Pitheciidae; genus Plecturocebus; species Plecturocebus donacophilus. The sequence continues at coordinate 20,256 of PVKP010031031.1, forward strand.
AGATACCACAGGTGATAAGAGTTATGAGAATATTTTTCCTAAGAAATGCAATTAAACACTGCCCTTTTAAAAAATTGGTTTCATATCAAAAGATGTACAGAGAAATAATGCACATTCATGTTTTGAGTGAACATTAAACATTAAATTGATAGTAGTGACTATTTTTATGATTTTCCACTTTAACCAACTTGCTTTTGTTCAATACATTGATGGTGAGCATTACTGTACATAAACACTTATGGTTACTAAATCTAAGAAGGGAAAAAATATTTTTAATTTTTTTTTTTTTGAGACGGAGTCTCACTCTGTCATCTAGGCTGGAGTGCAATGGTATAATCTCGGCTCACTGCAACCGCTGCCTCCTGGGTTCCAGTGATTCTCCTGCCTCAGCTTCCTGAGTAGCTGGGATTACAGGCTCATGCCACCATGCCTGGCTAAGTTTTGTATATTTAGTAGAGATGGGTTTCACCATGTTGGCCAGGCTAGTCTCAAACTCCTGACCTCAAGTGATCAGCCCGCCTCAACCTCCCTAAGTGCTGGGATTACAGGTGTGAGCCACCACTCCCTGCAATCAGAATACTTTTTAAAGCAGCCCATTGGTGGTCTAGTTGGCATTACTCTGAAAACTTAAGTTCAATCTGACATTTACTGAACCCCTAGTTCCTGCAGAGCATAAGGTACCCACAGGAATTTACAATCGCAGTGGATGCTATTCCCATATTAAAAATTTGCATTTCTTTTTTTTTTGTTTGTTTTGAGACAGGATCTCACCCCATTGGCCAGGTTGGGGTACAGTGGTGCAATCTCAGCTCACTGCAGCCTCGACTTCCTGGGCTTAGATGGTCTTACCTCAGCCTCTCAGCTGAGACTATAGGCGCACCTCACCATACCTGAATGGCTGACTTTTTTTTTTTTTTGGTAGAGACAGGGTTTTACCATGTCATCCAGGCTGTCTCAAACTCTTGGGCTGAAGCCATTTGCCTTCCTTGACCTCTCAAAGCACTAGAATTACAGGAATGAGCCACTGCACTGGGCTCGTTTTTTTTCATGTTTTTTCTAATGTTTAAAAATGCTTCCTAAGTATCTAGCCCCAGCCTCCAACCTGACATATGTAAGTGAAACGATGTACAATGAAACCATTTTTTTCTCATCAACGTTACTAAAAAATAACATTGAGCTTATTCAAGGACCTGCTGTATGTCCTTTCACTTAAAGTTAATTTCCAAGATCCTATTGCCAACATTAAGTGAGGACTTACGGTACTAGTTATACAATAACTACTTGTTAAATGAAAGAATTCTGAATCAGCTTGACCTCTCCCAGTCACTGATCACCCAGTGACTGCACAATTTGGTCCCTAGAGCACCAGCAGGTTGCATGTTCACTACTGTGGTACTTTGGGATGCCCCAAACAGCATAGACACTCTCTCAAGGCTGTATATATCACAGAGGAAATTCTCACCCACAACAATCATCTGTGATCTAAATGATTTTGAAAAAAGACCCTGCTTAAAATGGCAGTTGTGACCTTGGCTCAGCATGCTTCCTGGGGACATAGCTGGCTGGGTTTCTGGCCTGCGGCTCAGCCTGCAGGCATCCAGAACTTCCAGACAATTACCATTCCCCTGGAATTGCCCTCACTCCTGATTGCTATTGGTTAATTAAAGAAACCTAGGCTCCAGACTATATTACCCCCCAATATGTCACATCCGATGTAACTAACGAGTTCTCAGCAGCGCAGGATTGCATGTGTGTGTGTGTGTGTGTGTGTGTGTGTGTGTGTGTGTGTTTGTATGCGTGTATGTGTGTGTGGCAATGTTAAATCTGAGGCACGTCCACTGCCAGCATGCTTCTTCTCTCCATAGAGAGGGTTCCCTTTCTCCCCTGTGACTTTTCAGTGCTGTGCAAAAGCTTGAGCTCTGCCAGCTGTAATTCTATAACTTTTCTCGAGTCATTCATGAGGTTTTTACCTTAGTCCTCGTGTCTCTACTTTGTGCTTAGTAACTCCTTCTCATCCAAAGACCCTCAAATACTTCCTAACCTCTTTATTACCAGTCTAGGGAGACAGTCTTTCTCCCCTTCTGGCAAAGCAGAGTACCAAAATGACTGGTTTAGGGAGACTCATTTAGTCAGAATTGAGTTTCTTCTAATTAATTCAATTCAACAAAATCCTGGCACCAATCTGGGTACTTTGGCGACAGTAAACAAAGATAGAGTCCCTGCACTAAAGGTACAGTCTTATCAGAGAAATAAAATGAGATTCTGATAGCATTTGCAGAAACGTACACTTCATTCATTCATTTCACAAATATTTATTGAGTATTGTGTTAGTTAGGATAAAGGCTAAGTGACTGTAACAGAAGATCCCCTAGTGCAAAGGTTTACAAAACAGATAAATCCATTTGTCTCTCATATAATAATTATAAAGTTAGTGGTCCAGGATATCAGGGCAGTTCGGCTCCATGTAGTTCTTCAGGAATCCAAGATTCTTTAGTTTTGTGTTCTCCCATCTGTTAGAGTATTGGTATTATCTGCAAGATCAAAGCCAGACCATGGGCTTATTTGTTTTCTAGCTTGTGGAAAGGTAATAGAGGAACTTCAGACAAGCAATTTTTAAAAACAAGTGAGGAAAAGTTGCACACACATCTTCCACTTTCACTCCATTGGTGAAAGCTTCATTGCATGCCACATCTAGCTACAAAGGAGGCTGAAAATATCATCTCTATGTGGGGGGTTGGTGTGTCCAGAAGGAAAAGGGGAATGGATTTGAAGGAGCAACCAAAAGTCTTCCACAAGTATCTACTATATGCCAGAGACTTCCAGATTCCATGATTACATCAGTGATCAATAAGACATGGTCACTGTGTTAGTCTGTTCCTGCACTGCTATAAAGAAATACCTGAGACTGGGTAGTTTATAAACAAAAGAGGTTTAGTTGTCTCATGGTTCCATAGGTTGTACAGGAAGTATGGCTGGGAAGGCCTCAGGAAATTTTAAGCATGGCAGAAGGTAAAAGGGAAGCAGGCACATCTTACATGGCTGGAGCAGGAGGAAGAGAGAAAGAAGAGGAAGGTGCTATAAACTTTTAAACAACCAGATCTTGTGAGAACTCTATCAAGAGAATAGGAGGATGGTGTCAAACTTAGAAACTGCCCCCATGACCCAATCACCTCCCACCAAACTCCACTTAGAACATTGGGGATTACAATTGCACACGAGATTCGGTTTGATATGTATCAAACCATATCAGTCACTGACCTCAGAGAGTTTACATTCCAGTGGGAAAGAGAAAAACTAACTCCTTTCATAGTTGTGAATCAGGAGAGACCCCAGATTTGATACCAAGGCCTACATTCTTAAAGCATTAGGCTCTAGAAGTCCTAGACTTTAAAGCTATACATATATAGCTTTAATATAATATAATAAATATTATACTTGGAACTTTAAAAAAATTATTTTACCTTTGGGGGTACATGTGAAGGTTTGTTAAATGATAAACACAGGTCATAGGGGTTTGTCATACATATTATTACATTACCCAGGTATTAATCTTAGTACCCAATAGTTATCTTTTCTGCTCCTCTCCCTCCTCCCACCCTCCCACCTCAAGTAGACCTCAATGTCTATTGTTTCCTTTAAAGCTATATCTTTTAAGCACTCTTCCATTTAACATTTGCCAAAGACTTCCCCCAGTCTCAGGATAAAATCTAAATTTTTGTTAGTACTACCCTGGGAGACTGGTCCCTGCCAGCCTGCCTAGCTTAGTTTTCTTGGCAGATTTTCCTTATGCTCTTGGCTTCAGTCATGAGGAACTACTTGTAGTTTCCTGAAAACAAAGCGTGCTTTCCTTCTTTTATGCCTTTACCCAGGCTCTCTGCTCTGTCTATAATATTCTTTCCCCAAAATACCTAATGCCCTCTCTCTAACCCCTTACCCTTACCTGTTCAGTGGCCTTGAAGTTCAAGCTACTGGACTTGCTCCTTCCAGAAGCTCTTCTCCCATAAAACCTGGTGCAAATCTTAGTGAGGCTTTGAGTCACTGTGTGAGGTGGTAGAAAACTCTCAGGCTTGGGAATCAGACAGGTCTGGCTTCAAATTCTAGCCACTCACTATCTATGTGACCTTGGAAAGATGTTTGTCTTAGTCTGATTGTACTGCTATAATAAAGTTCCATAGACTGGGTGACTTACAAAGAACAAAAATTGATTTCTTAGAGTTCTAGAGTTTGAGAAGTCCTAGATCAGGGCACTGGCAGGTGTGTCTGGTGAGGGCTCACTTCCTGGTTCATAGTTGTCTTCTCACTGTGTCTGCACATGGTGAAAGGGATGAGGAAGCTCTCTTAGACCTCTTTTATAAAGGCACACTTCCATTCATGAGGATTCTGTTCTCATGATCCAATCACCTCCTAAAGGCCCCACTTCTTAAATACAACCACCTTGGGGGTTGGGTTTCAACATATGAATTTTATGGGGACACAGATATTCAGCCTATTGCAGAACTGAATTATCTACCTGGGGATAATACCATGAAGAGGGAGAGTTAGTTAAAAGTAATTTTTATTTGTTTAAATCCAGTGCCCAGAGCAGAGAAAATGGTCAGCAAAGGCCAGTTCTGGTATTGCCATCATATGTCGGTCTCCCCTAAGAGATCATGAGCTTTTCAAGGACAGACTTCACTTTGGGATCCCAGAGTCTAGAGCAAAGAAGGTGTTCAATATCTGTCTGTTAGAGGAGTAGAGGAGTTGATTGTGTTAATTCATGCTAAGATGTAAATGAATTACTTTCATACTATCTCCTTCAGGGGCATTTATGTAGTTTAAAGGACCATAGAAAGATAGAAATATTTAATCCAAAGATACCATTTTCTAGTGGAATTTAAGACAAGTTTTCAGAGCAAAAGCACCTGTGTTCTTGCAAATCCTGGGAATTAGCTAGTAACTCCTTCTAGCTATTAGTGAGTCCTGTCTCACCCAAGAAACCAACATCCATCTCTCCCAAATTATCCTCTTCTCTTTCCTACCAGGAAAGTATCTAACTGTTTGGTGTCCTGCCCAGAGTCAGAGGGCAGAAATATGTCAGGATAGTTAATCTATACAAAACTACCAAACACTGGGGCCTGGTGAAATGACAACTGGGGTTGGCGGTGTTAGAAAACCTGGGTGTCCTACTACCTTTGTCCTTCCCATCCATGTGACTTTGACCAAGACCTCCACAGTCTTTGAGCTTCACTGGACTCACTTGCATACTAAAGGGTTCCTTGGGACAGCTAATATTTAAGGTCCAAGAGGACATCCCTGGTCCCACAGTGAGGCTGTATTTAGATACAAGAAAGCATCCACAATTGGCCCATTTCCAAAAGAGTAGCAATAGGCAGATTCAAAAGCTCATTGATGCTGAGAATGCTCTAGAGATTGCAACCTTCCAGGGCCCAGACTCGCAGAGCAGCAGCTCAGTCCTGCCCTGCCCTGTTCTGCTGGCCTCCTTGTCCACTCTCAGCCTCCCCCAGTGACTCTGGAAAAGGCTAGGGGTCTCTGGGCAAGACTCTTGCTTTTCTTTCCAGTGAAGCCTCAGCCTTGTCTTCTCAAGCCATGGCCTGCTAGCAGACACTGTCCTCCTCTCCTGCAACTCTTTGTTTAGGCCCACGTCAGTCTTGCTAATTATTATTCAGTCCAAACAGCTCCGTCATTCTGGCATTTTCACTGATTCAAATTAAGAGCCAGACTAATAATTAATGCAAACTGTCCTCTCGTCCTCACCCCCTGACTGATGGATTTTCGGTGTCAAAACATTAACCTTTAGGTTTGGGACCTTGATGCATTCAAACCCCATAAGCACCTGATAAGCAAGCAAACTATAGAATATTCCCCTAAATCAGCTCTTTCTGTCTTACCAGCCCTTATTTGTCTATGCCAAAAGCTATTTATCTTGGAAAAGAAAACAAACTTATATTCACGAAGACACACACACAGAGACCAAACTAACCATTGTTATTGCAAAGGTGGAATTTGAAAGCTATTTAGCAGTTCTCCTGGCCCACCACAATGGGATTGAAGGCACTCAATTGATTCCCCGAAGGAAACCCCATGAGGCAGTATGGAGACTCCCCTTAGGAATTCTATCAGACCCAGAAAGTCGGACTAGACTCCTCTGAGCATGAACAAAGTGTCCTAGTTATCTACCACTGTGTAATGAACCATCTTATACATTAATGGCTTACAATAACAGCAATCACTTATTTGCTCACAATTCTGCAATTTAAGCAGAGCTTGATGAAGAAGGCTCGTCTCTGCTCCATGTGGCATCTACTGAAGCGGCTCAACCTGTGGTGGAGGATCCACTTTCAAGATGGCTCACTCATGTGGCTGGTAAGTTGGTGCTGGCTTTTTGCTGGATGCTCAGCCAGGGCTGTGGTTGAGAGCCTCAGTGCTCTGCCATGTGTCCCCTCCATGTGTCTTGGGCTTCTCCTAGTATGGCAGATGGGTTCTGAGAGGGAGTACTCAAAAACTGAGTGTACAAGAGGACAAGCCCTAATGTGATTAAGCCTTGACTTGCTTCATGCTTGCTAGTGTCACATTGGCCAAAACTAGTTACAGAGTCAATCTCAAAATCATTGTGAGAGGGGACTCTGTAAAGAAATCAGTACTATAAGACATGGTTCATTAGGGGAGGAGGTGAGGAAAATATAACAGCTTGCCACAGATGATGACTGAAGATGAAACACTAAGATGAACTTTCCTTAAATACAACAACCACATACTGTATAATCGGAATTTTTTTTAGCAACTGCTGTACGATAATCTCTTTTAAACAAGAAGAAAAAAATGGGACCACTTTTAGTTCTTTCTAGTTTTCTTGTTTATAATATGAAGGAGTCCAGTGGCTCTAGAGATGTCTAAGGTCCATTTTGATTTATTTGTGCCATGACTTCTTTTTTTTTTTTTTTTCTTTTTGGCCCCCGAGTAGCTGGAACTACAGGCATGCTCCACCACGCCTGGCTAATTTTTGTATTTTTTGGGTAGAGACAGGGTTTTGCCATGTTGGCTAGGCTGGTCTCGAACTCCTGACCTCAGGCGAACCACC